>CABFVX010001526.1:50555-78031 GCA_902151425.1 Timema shepardi | reverse complement strand
GGGGGAGGGGTTCTAACATAAATATTTGAATAAATCGTCGTCCCTTTTTTTTTTTCTTCTTCTGTCCGCGTTCAACAAGACTGCCAGAGAAATACGTCCTTGAAAATGGTTAGGGTTGACAGGGGGGTAGGATTTTCCTCCAAGGGTTGTGGGTTGATGGGGGAAGGGGGCGAGCGATGAGAAAGAAGGGGTCGGTCTTTAATGTGACCGCGTCAGTCTTGATTTCCGAGAACATTTTCACCATTTTGACGGTGGGGTCCGGCTAAGGTAGGCTGGACAGGGTCACCCCCCCTCCCAATGAAAGGTGAGGGGAAGCACTGCCACCCCTACTCTGTGGACATTCTCACCCCTACACCACTCTTCACCTAGAGACACAGAGGGGCTGTCACAGTGTGACACGCCGTGAGACGCGTTTAGATCAGTGCGAATCATTGTGGAACAACGTCTTAAAAGCCACTAACATATTTAATATATAAATAAATATATTAGGTTGAGGACGATGCCTAACTGTGATGTCATGGTAAGTCAAGATACGGCTATACCATGTTAAATTAACGTTTTATACGGTGAGTTTTAAAGATAAGACTTTGAAACACATATAATAAGCTCTTAAATCATTAAAAAAAAAAATTCTTTCACTGTATCATAATATTTATTTTTATTTATAAGTAGTTTTATTGTAAACATATTATATTTCTTTTAAATCGTTTTCAGCTCAGGCTATTTAGTTTATTCACGGAAATGTCGTGCAGGAATCTTCTTCCTGCCAGGATGTAGATGAAAAAGGTCCTTGGAAACATCTATCTATCTAGAATAGGAACAGAGGAAAGGTTCATTTAGAAATGCAAGTCATTTCTCTACAGGCGTATATAGTAGAGTGAGTGTTTTTACCCGTCAGAGAAGGAGGGGAAGTGTTATGACCAGGAAAACAAGATACCGTGAAGGCGCTTCAAGCTAAGATACAACCCACTTAGCCAAATAGCTTCGAATTCACCAAGTAGACAACATCATTTATAAAAAAAATCTGTGTTTTTCAAGCTTTTAACAGAAGTAATTTCCATTTAAAGAGTACAGAAGAACGAAATTAAATCCATAATAAAATAGTTTTGTCATGTAATAATTAATAGCACGATAATTTGATCTCAACATGGAAATGTATGCAGTTGTTAAATAGCCAAATGTTTCTGGGTGAAAAGCAAGGGATGCCGGTTTCTAGAGACGAGGTGGTTGGGTGCTTGTTGCTCTGAGCCATGTTAACATCTCGCTGACAGATCTAAGAAAGGAGCCACGGGAGGAGACGGTGGATTATACCACTAGTCACGGGCGACCAGTATGAAGGAGTGGGAGGGACGGATTGGGGATGTTTTTAAAACACAGCGATCAAAGGTATTAGAAGAACCAATTTAGTTTGCAAAATAGTTTAGCAAGTAGCCATAAATGTCCAGTCTTTTAAATTGTTTTATGTACTGATAAAATAAATCTATATTTATTTAAAAATTAATAGTGTGTCTGTAAACCATTTTATTTAAATTATCTATAGTATTAGCATATTCTCACTAAAGAATAATACAAATAATATTATACTGGTATTTAGGGCCGGTTTTATACAGGATACATATTGTTATTGGGAGGTTAAAGTTATATAACGGATAACATTTATCAGCCACTTTAATGTTTTACGCATCTTATGAACTGAATGTATCTGCCAGATAGCTATCCGAAGGATAAATATATTTTTATTCAGAACACACAAGGTTGGTACTGTTTTTACTGTTGTGAGCATGCGTATAAGTCCTGTTGATAGCGCTACAACCTAGCAAGCACAGATCAGGTTAACACGAGTGGTGAGAACGCTCAACATTTGTTAAATAATGGGGGCTAAACGAGTGTGAGGAAACAGATGACGTCACGTGCTATACTTTTATCTATGGTCACGTGGGCGCAGAAGCAAAGTTTGTCTTGCAAGTACTAATTCGGTGTCTGCCAAAATGTGGGCATTAGTTGGGTACAACGTTTACAAAATTTCGTTTATTGTACTCACATTTTGATAATTTGTTTTCCCAATCGCGGGGCATCATTTATTTACTAATGATGCCCCGCGATTGGGAGCCAATTAAAACGCTATGCATCCACGATGGGCGCCAATTAAAGTGCTACGGATTATCTTCCCCGCTATTTGCACCAATTAAAGTGATACGGATTATATTCGTGATACTGCCCTGTGATTGAGAAGTATCTATAACGATATTGGGTTTTGTGATGATGACGACGTGAGAATGCTTTACTGCGCACTTGCTCGCGGTTATGTGATCTGAGTATATTTGATACTTATAATTATGAAATTAGAAATACTTTTGATGTTGCAGACGTTTTATTTAACTGATTACACCATTGGTACGGAATATATGATATTAAATAATATGCTTTACGGTTGTTTTTCTACGGTATTGCATGTTCCGTGTACTGTGTAATGTTATATTCTCTATAGACTCATACGCAAAAGTGGTTTATATATGACCTACCCCTTGCCTCTTGGACCCCTTGTCACCGGTGTTAAAATTAACTAATGGAAAAACTCCTGGCAACAGGTGTTGGGAAGGCTTGCTTACTATTGGGTAAAATGAGACAGTGTCACATGATTTTTTGTAAACACTACGGAGTTGATCTTTTAAAGAAAAATAAGTTTTATGGTGCTATACAATGAAGTTACTTGTGAAAGGAGCGTGACTCTCCACGGATGAAGTATTAAAAGGATATTTTATATACAGTTTATCTAAGAAAAATACACTTCATCCATGACTTTTTTAATATATGAGAGGGGTCAAAAACAGTATCATTACAATAGGCTTACTTTTTATCTTTTTAATATTAGTGACTAGTTAAAAAATGTTAAGCCCAAGTCTACAATTACTATTTTAAAAAAATTTCGAAATAGCTTATTAAAATATGTATAGTTCGAAAATGTTCTTGCCTTCAGTGGTTGTGAGAATGCCCCCCAAACCCCCGAGTTTTAGGTGCAGGGGTTGGATAAATCATAAATATCCATCCCTAGGGATTGGGGATGATGAATTTTTGATTATTATTAAAATATAATTATTTGGTTAGCTTTAAACCAATGAAATGTGTCTGTTACTTAGATAAATTAAAATCATAAAATACTGTTCTCATTGAAATAAATATCTTTGAAACGTGTTTGTAACAAACTAACTTGTAGTTTTAGAATTGAGGAGGGGGGAAGGCCTATTTTGTCAATTTGTAGTGTCAGTCATTAATATTAAATGCTGATCACAAATTTAAAACTTAATTTTCTTCTTAAGCTAGATGGCAAGACCATTCTTAAATTCTTAGGGTACACCATACGTACAGAAAATGCCCCGCACCACCTTTAATTTTTTTCTCAATTCAGGTGATGACATTCACAATTAAAACGAGAGTAAAATAAAAAATAAAAGCGTAGAGATGTTGGAACGTGGACTGCCATGAAGAAGGGAAGGGGGAGGAAGAGTTAGCCTTTCCCCTCAAACCTACAACTCGCATTGAGACATCCCGACACGGAATTCCAATTTCAGAGGCGTTGGTAATTAATGCATGGAATATTTTTTTTACATGATTATTTACCACAAAGCGCAGAAAACCGAGGGTGAGTTGGTGGTTTGAGGTGGAAGGGGTGAAGGAGGGTTAAGGGTTGTGTGGAGGGGGAGAGACGACTGTGCAGATTCAGAGCCTACCAAAAGATGAACTGGGGATCTGGACCAAACGTATTTATAATCAAAACGGACGGTACAAAATGGGACGATAAAATGGACGAATATTTGTTGTTTTTATACCTTTTTTCCCTCTATCTCCAGAGGGTGAGGGGAGGTTCACCCCTCTCATTTTTTGTCTCCCCTCTCCAAGTACGTATCTCGATATATTCCATTAGAGGAATAAGGGCATGAGGAAATGACAGGGAAATACAGGGCAGTTTTCATGGGACATTGCTCTAAGAGAGCCTTTCCGTGTAGAGTTTGTCTCGAATGTGTGTCCTCTAAAAGTGAAGTGAGTGAACGGGTTTTATTTTTACTATTTCATAAAAGGATGTCCATCCTCGTCAATCTATGTTTTTCCACTCTCATCTCTTCAGAGCAGTCATCTGTATATCTATCTATATATATATATGTATTTATATCTATAAATAAATAAATATAATTCATGCGGTGTGTGTCTGTCTTTCCAGGGCTTTTTCTTCCATTTCCCAAAGTGCTAGAGTTCTGAAATTTACTATGGACGCTATGGAGCATGACATATCTATGAGTAAAATCCAAAAACTGAAAATACAATATGGCGGATACAATATGTTGGTCGTGATGTGAAAATTAAATCCGATTTGAGCGAAACAGGGACTCGAAATTTCTTAAGCTAATAAATGTCATGGACACATTCACACTACCTCATGTTATTAAAAAAAAATGACATAACAGGGAAGAGAGTTTCGTGCGAAATCCGAAATTGCTCCTGTTAAAGACAAGTCCAACCTCTGGTATCTAATAAGTTATTAAATCTTGATTTTAACATAAATTTACAAATATTTATTTTCATACTATAAAAAATATTGTCACAATAAATGAACGATTTAAAGTGTAAGAAGGTTATAAAACTAATTACAGTTAAAAGTGAAATAACATGCTTTATCTATAATTTTTGCATATGTGTATATCTAGCACCAAACGGGCAGTAAGACGTGGTGCTAATAATAATAATAATATATCTAGCAAATCGGGTTATACTGGGTAAAAATAGCAATAAATGTTTATAAGTTTCTAAAAGGTTTTTTTGATAATATATTCAATTTTGTTTTGAAAAGTGTATTTCAAAATTTTATTTTAACACAAGCGTATTAAATAGATGATATATTGTTCAACTAAAATTTGATGTATTTTTTTTAATCATACCAATTATACATTTTATAGTAAAACAATTCCCTTTATTGATTGAATTGTCTAATGGTTCTGCAATAAACTTGACTTCCTATGATGGGAGGTCAGGGTTCGAATCCTCACCGGTTGGATTGAGGGTGGTTTTTTCTAAATTAATAACCACACTCTCTTCACATAAATGAGGGTACAATTGCTCCAAATTTAAACTTACTGATTTCCTGAAGTAAGTGTAAATACACAAATAACCTCACCGGATGGCAATATTCAACGCGCGCGCGCGCGCACACACACACACACACACACACACACACACATACACATCAAAACAAGTTTTACTTCTATTTTTAGTAAAACTACTTATAAATGTCTATTTAAACATGTTCATTTTCCTTTTATATCCCGGCATATGAAATATGTTTAAAGAATATATTAGAGATGATTTCCGACCCCTTGGTCTATACCCCCTTATAAAACCTTGTTACGGTGGTCCATAGGATACTTTACTTATCCTCCCCTGAAACTCCTCACTCAAGGTTTAGACCTCAAGCTCTTATATTAAGTAAGTTGAAAAATGATACCTGGACACGGGAATAGAACCCAGGATCTTTGGTTTAGCACGCCAATGCTCTGACCACAGAACTATCCAGGGATCGTCCCGTGATCAGGGTCAATCTTCTTACGTACGGGGAAGAGATTGTGAAGGGAAATCATCGGCTACAAGGAGTTTTCAGTGAGACCACAGCCTCCAGCGTGTTGGAATTACTTTGTGCTGCCTTTAATGCAATGACATCCACACAATGATGAAGATATATCCTACATGGAAGTAAGCCAGAGCTTAGGAGATGGAAAACATCTAACGTCACAGATATAGCCTATATAGTTATATTATCAGTAAATTCGATTCCTGTGTCAAGGTGTCATTTTTCAATTTACATAATAGATTGTCTAGATACGACTATTTCCGTAATTTTATATGGTTTACATCTCCTAAGCTTCGGCCTACTTATACAATCTCTTAAATGAAACAAACTGTTGCGGTATTTTGTGGAATAATATCAAACTACTCTTCTTAATTAGTATTACACGTTCTTACTATTGTGATAGGGGTGAGAAAGATATAATTTCAGAAAATGTATCTACATTTGCGTGGAGGGAGGTTGTGCAACAATTTATATAAACAAAAACCATCTCAGTGCACCTAGCCAAGATTCAAACCCTGACCTAAGCATTTCAGCAAACTAAACGAGATGAAATTGACGCTTTAGTTTACGTGCCCACCGGCAGGGCCATGTTGTCAGTAAGCCAAGCCTTCGAATCCAAATCTGACCATTCTATTTTTCTACTGCCTGACTCCAACTCCCACTTCAATTACAGCTCCAACTCCTCTATTTTTCTACTTTCTGACTCCAACTCAGACTCGGATTCCACCTCCAAATCCGACTCTTTAATAAATGACTAATGTATATTAATTAGAAATAACACATTTACTTGAGTGAAATGTTCCAATACAAATTAATTCATGAGAAGCTTCTTTGGCATTGTGAATTTATATTTAAATAAGTTTATCAATTCAAATTACAAATTCAGCCCTTAAATAATAGAACATATATATAAAAAAATGTTATATTTTCAAGCCGGAGTAGGTACATTTTTACCGACTCCGACCCCACAGCCCTGCCCACCAGTGCAAGATGGATCTTTTTTTATCGAAAATTACTGAAAAAAAGAGAGCACTGACTCACAATTGGTCTTAGAGCAAATGGTAGTTCTTCATCAGACTGTGCCTGACACCCAGCAGTTCACAATAGTTCTATAAAGAGGTACCATGGGTATTTTCGGTTACCTATTGGCCCTGCCCCACACCCTACGCCAATAAATGAGTAGGTTTAGACGTCAAGTGCGGTAAAGGGGACTAAGGGTTGTTTTGCTCGTCCAACCCTTAAATTTTCTGTTTTCTAATTCACGATAAATTTTGCTTCTAGGCAAGAAGGGATGGAGGGAGGAGGGGCGTGGGTGAGAGAGGGGAGTGGGGAAGGTTCAGTTTTAAAAAAAAGTAATGAATTAAAGGAATCACGAAAGTTAATTTAGTGAAGGGGTTAGGGACTTCGAGTGCGGGGGAGGTGCGGAGGGTGGGGGGTTGACCCCATGATTGGAGAAGTGTTGGTAAAGTTTGTAAAAGGTTGCGGACTTTTCATCGCAACATTCGCGTGTTTCTTTCAGGAATGAAGAGGGGTTGTTGAATGAAAGGGGGAGGGAGGGAAGTTTACCTGATTACCGGGGGAAAACTGATTAGTCCAAGTACGAGCTTGTAAATTAACCAAGTGTAAGAATGCGATCCTTCATAATCCTTGTTACTGGCCTTTCAATTTATTCATAAATTAATCTTAGTTTGTGAGATGAATTTTTATTTGTTTCAGTATAATTCATATAAGATATTAGTTATTTATCTTTTTGTGATATGTTCGTACATAGTTCAGCTATTTTTCATAAATTCTATTTACTAAAGATTGAACATTAATTATTATCAATTATATAATTCAATATATGTATAGGATTTAATTGGGATACACCCGCTTTGGTGCCTACATGGTCTAAGGCGTCATTCCTACAATACACCAGACTGCCAATGACGGGGAAATCGGGGTTTAAATTCTGGACGTGTGTCCTGAAAGTGGTTTTAACTAAATGGTTTTCCACTCTTACCCCACGCAGATGTGTGCACACTTTCTTTAAATTCAACCTTTACCACCCCTGGTACATTAATGTAATCTATACTCGTGCATATTGCCCAAACGGGTAGTAAAACGCGTTGCTAAAACAAAATATGGTCTATTCTGAGTGAATATCAAAACAAATACGATATATAGACATTGAACTTCTCGACAAAAATATAAAATCAAATTTAAAAAGGATACATTTTCCCATCCTTGATAAGAGTCAAACTCGGTTCCCTACTATTGGTACGAAAATATCTGCCAACTAAGCTAAGGTATTAGGCATTAATTGATATTATATTAAAATATGTGACTATCCTCCAAAAAAATTAATTTTAATTTCAAGTTATTCCCGTCTGCCAGAACTGATTGTAAGCCTATATTTATGACACCCTTAAACGCATTCTGGTATAGTTATTATTCTATTGTATTTAATATAACTCACGTAGTTAGTGTCACTAAACCAGTGGTTTCCAAACTTTTTTAGGAAGGAACCCCAATTTTTGCTTCTGAGATCGTCACGACCCTCTGCGCTTATATCCTAGATTTTTAATTTAAATAAAATGATTATATAACTATTATCTAATGTATCATTCACTTTTACAAAACAATTTAAAAATATAGTAAATAGATAGCATAAACAATGTCAAAAGAAACTAAACATCCGCTGCATAGTTTGTGGGATTTTGAGCCTGCATTGATGCACACAGTTTATTAAACCTTGGCACTAATGAAGAAATAACCAATCTGAGATCCAGATCTACGTTAAGACAATTCCTATATTTAGTTTTATTTGCAGCCATAGCATAAAATCTGGTTTCACAAAAATAGGACTTGGAAAACGGTAAGAAAACTGCTATAGATTTTGCACTCATTGTTGGGTACTAACTTTAAGCCTGTTTTCTTGTTCAATAATTGGTAGCCTCTTTCTTGCTTTAACAGAAAAAGGATTTCTCACCCTATCATTTTGACCTATATCGTCAAAGGATTCCCTAAAATATTTTTTTAATACTATTTTAGAAATTTGAGGTAGTTGGTGAAAAAATAATGTGTTAAACATTGTTATGTCCTTTAAAAGTTTCGCTCTGTCTTGGAAACATGTCAAGAAAACCTTCTTCAATTTTAGCCAGCTATAGATCCAGTATCCCAACTAAAGCACTCACCTTGTTACTTGAAGGTAAAATGTTCGATCCAGACCCCCTGCATTGAAGTGTTTAAAATATTAAGTCTTTCATATGTGTCAGCAAGATGGGTTAGTTTGCACATAAAACTGTTCTCATTGATCTATTTTTTATTCCCGGGATAGTCACTGTCTTTGAGGTAAAGACTAATTTCATTCTTCAGTTCAAACACCCCTACAAGTACTTTCCCACGTGACAACCAGCCTGCAGCAGAGTAGTATAAGAGAGCATGCACTGTGTACAGCCCCTGTTCCCTCGCATAAAGCAGCAAACAAACATGAGCCAGTTGGTATTTTCTTAATGTAGTTCACTATTTTAATCATGGGAATAAAGACAACGTTTATTTCTGTACTCAAGTTTTCTGATGCAAGTGATTCCTTGTGGGTCATAAATTGAGTCTAGATGGCGTTGAGAGCCTTCCCTTTCACGGGAGCTTGTAAGCTACTCCTTTCTCCAGGCATAGCAGAAGCACCATCACTGCACATCCCAACACAATTTTACCACTTAATCTCAATTGCTGTCAAAAACTCATCAAGAGTCTTGAAAAGTCCCTCAACACTGGCTCTTCCCGGAAATGGCTTGCAGAACAATAGATCCTCTTTGACAAAGTTTTTATTGATGTATTGAGCATAAGATATAAGGTGGGCATCCTTCACCGAGTCAGTGACTTCGTCAACTTATATTGCAAATTACGACAACTTAAAAGCTTCGGTCAGCCGTTCTTGTATGTCTTGCGCCATGTTAAATATCCATATTCCCACTGTGTTATCTGCCAAAGGGAGCTTTTAGACTAGATCTGCAGATGATTTGTCAAACATTATTTCAGTGATTCAGTGATAGTCTTTAAATTTTTTATTTAAAATATCACACGGTTTTCCTGCATGCTGGCTGTGTTTTGATTGCAGGTTTCGCTTCAGCTTGTTTGATTTCATACTTCCTGAAGATAAAACAGACAAACACAGAAAACACAAGGGTCTCTCTTCGCTATCTTTTTCAACACTAGTGAACCCGAATTACAAAATCTTCATTATACTTTCTTACTTTTATTTTCTTATCGGGTTCTCCCCTGCTGCAACTAGTATAACTTCTTTTTAGGAATTTATCCATATCATTATTAATTATGCTAAAATTCGCATTCACTTTTGTGGACAAATGAGGGATACTTATGTAAACACACATAAACTAAAACTACAATACGACAATGTCGTAAGCTTTCCATATAAGTACCCACTGCTCACGATCATTGGCTGACCACTCAGGCAAGCAGGCTGATTCAGCTTCGCTAACATTAGGTTTTCATACGAAAGCGGACGAGAGCTCACATAAGAGAATGACAAACTTGGCGGATATTCCGCATTTGAACGAAGCGATAGCTTGCAGTGATACTCACCCAAATATGAGGCTACTGCAGTTAACTGTGTCGGTAATCATGCGGTCAGAGTAAGATAAGCAAAATATTCTGTTTTATTTGGATTTTGAACTTAACTAGAATGATCAAATCAAATTAAGTATATTATATAGTCTTTACAAAACTTGTGACCTCTTCGAATTAACGCAGCAATCTCCAGGTTGGAAATCACTGCACTAAACATTTATTACATGTTGGCCACATAAATACATTAAAATAATTATGATATTATGTTAATTTCGGAGAAATCAATCAAGCTGCAACCAGAAAATTATTTTGAGAACTTTAAGAGTCTAACTTACTGAGATGCGTCCAGCGACCACCAGACCTACCCAAAGGAGGGGTACCGAGTTGTGTTCAGGCGTGTCTAAACGATTAAACTTTATTACTAGAACCTTAAATTCAGTCAATTGTTTATAATATTAATAATATAAACATACAATTACTTTTTAATTAGATCTGCTGTTTGGTCGATTTGGCTTGATTGTGGACTAAGCCCTTGCCTGCTAGGTTAGGTAGATTTAGATTGTTTTATGTTACATTTGACTGTAAAATTGACTGAATTATATTTTTATGTACATTATGAATACATTTTTGTTTTTCTTTCAATTGTGAAGCTCTCAGATCAGTGATTTTATTCTCAAAGAGTGTGTTATAAAGTGTAAGTACATCCGTCACCGGTCAGCTTGTGTCAGAAGTTTGAGATAGGAGCGATTTTCTGTCAAATCCGCACGTAAGCCAATGAACTTTTAATCTAGTTGAGAGAGGAATGACCTGTGGGAATCGCTGTCTAAGATACCGCGTGATTTTATGTAAAACAAAATCATATACACTAGCAAACTCAATCATAAATTGCACTATAACTTACGTAAAACATTTTTGAGTCCCAGTTTAAATTTTTTTTTTTATTATTAAGAATTAATGTCTTCATGTTCGTGTTTGGACCAATAAACAAGATAGATATTGGTTTCACAAGGGTCAACACTTCATATTAAAATTTCAACTTCCAGTTAAAATTTTCGACATTTTATTAGGTGTTGCATATCTTCAGGTCATCGCATTGCTATTAAATTATAATTTATAAATGTTGAACAATAGAAAATGTAAATATTGACTATTGAGTATAAAATGGAGATATACCATTATTGTACAAACATTTCTCCTATGAGGTTTAAGGAAGAATAACAAACTTCTTGAGAGACCTACTTATATTTAATTACTCTATGGCATTTGACAATTAATGTGTTAAAACCTAAGTAGAATCTCTTTACAACTAAATCTCACCAAATTGTATTAATATATTTGAAAATATCTCAGAAACTGTTAGTTTTATAAAAATTTATTTCAGATAAAAGTTTTTTTAATTATAATAGTACTACAATTTTGTACTAATAAGTTATTTAGTATCTCAAATAATTGCGGATATACGGAAATTTCCACCTCTGTGAAGTACCCTAAAAGTCATTTTCATAGGAAAATGAAAATAGCCGTTTTATTTATGATCTTAATCAACGCCTAGATACAAATTTTAATCAAAATCGATAGAACATATTTTGAGAAAAATTATTTTTTTCGCTTTTTATTGATCTACTATTAATTTTAGGGTTAAACCGACACAAAAACAGATTACATTGAAAAAACCACTTTTTAGGGTTCGGAGGGTCATGAGACGTTGACATCCATCAACATTTCGGGTTAGAAGTTTTTTACGGTCACAATACTTTACCAGTGTTCGAAAAGCTAATATATATTTGCGTATAACTTGAAAGTTATTGGTTTTATAAAAATATGTTCCAATTAACTATTTGTATTATAAATAGCCCTATATACTTGCAATGATAAGTAATTTAATATCGCAAATAGTTATGGAGATATGATTAAAAAAAAGAATTTACGCATCAGACCGGAACACTTAAAGCCATTTTGCGAAAATATTGAGAGTAGACATTTTGTTTGGAATATTTATAAATGTTTAGAAACGAAATTTAATCAAAATTGTTAGGGCCAATTTTGAGAAAATCGATTTTTTCTCATTTTCCCTCTTCAGTAAACTACCCTTAAGTTTGGGTTGTTTTTCTAATTCCAAAAAACCCTCGGGGAAACCCCATTAAAACCCGAGATACCGTGTTTGAGCCCGATCGGTAAATAGTTTAGGCTCTAGTCCGAGGTACAGACAAACAGACAGACGGAAATCCAAAAAACACTTTTTTCTATTAGGGTGGGGGTGGGGGTCATTAAACTTCAACATTCATAAAAATCTCGAGTTCAATTTTTTTGACGATCACTTTACTTTATCTCCCTGTAAGATAGCGAGATAGTAAAAATTACAAGTTCGATGTTTTCAATTCATACGATCGTGCTATCTCCGGTAAATCTTTGTTTCTAGGCTACATACGGTAATATTTTCGATTACAAATGGAGGAACAACAGTCCCTCAACTTATAAATCAACATAAAGAGTATTTAAATACACATAAAGCAATGTGACTTATCCGAAGGTTGAGCTATTTTTGCGATTGACTGTACAGCGGCTCAACTTAATGGCTTGATATTTTCAACCAACTTCCGATCTGAGTGCACACGCATGTAATTATCGAACGCAAGCAAGACTTCCAGGTAATAAAGTTTGTAGACAGAGGAGGGAGGGGAGGGAAGAAAGAGAAGGGGAGGGGGGGGGGAGCTAAGGGAAGAGTGCGTCGCAGAGCCACGAAATGAAAACTGGAAATTTATGTTCGGTGGGGACCAGCTAAGGGTTCCGTCCTCACCAACAAGCTAAGGTTATCCTCCTCTAAAAAGAAGTGGGGGGAGGGGGGTGATTAGGGGGAAAAAAAGAAATATTTATAAAGTTCTGATTTAAAACAGGAAATAAGAAAAAAATTAGCTATAAGAACCACGGGTAGAACACACACTTCGGTGTTCAAACGGTCTCAAGGCGTTCCTCTCGCAATATATTGGACTGCCTATGATGGAAAGATCGGGGTTTGAATCAGGATCGGGAGTATTGAGAAAAGTTTTTATAAATGATTTTCCGATTAAATACACTAAAATGCAGGCACGCTTAATCAAAATTCAACCTTCCTTATATCTAACACACTATTGAAATTAGTACATATGAGTATAGCCCGAACAGGTAGTAAGACATGGTGCTAAATAATTTCATATTTCAGCCGTGTTTATAAATGTTACATTAACGACGTCGTATAATTGGGTAAATTCGAAGCTATTTGGCTAAGCTGGTTGCATCTTAGCTGGGCGCACCTAAGCACTCTCTAAACACTATCAAACTCAAAAACGCCAATGTACGAAATAGAAAGAGAAGGAAGAAAATTAGCAGTTCAATTTACAAGGTATCTTGTTTATCTGCTAATAACACTTCCCCTCTTCCTCTGACTAGCATGCACACTTGGTCTACTATTTGCGCCTGCACAGTAATGACTTAAATTTCAAAAATACCTTGTTGTTGTTTCCTATTCTAGATAGATATTCATTAACGGAATGCTCTAATATGCATCCAGACAGGAAGATTCTTAAGGGTCGTTTTAGTGAATAGACCAATTATCCTGAGATGAAGACGATTAAAAAAAAGTTTACAAGAAAACCACTTCAAGATCAAAACAAATTTTTGTGACCATGTAAGACTATTTTTAGAATTATTTAAGAGTGTATGGTTTTGTTTTTATATTGTATCTGTAAAACTAGTAAAATAAAACGTAACAATATTACCATGCTAAATTCTATCTTGATTTGTGTGACGTCACAGGTAGGCCACACCGTAAAAAGTGCATACCTCTCTAGTGCTATGAGAAGCATTGAGCAGTTAGTTGTTGACTGTCCCACACGCGGCGCTAGTTTACTCTTGGGCCTACGGTGGTCCGCCGCACTGATTTATACACCCCCAGCCACGAGATATATGCCCGCTTGATTTACGAGCGGTAGGTTCTGCTACACCAGGTTTTTATGGGGGAGTCAGCTTGAAGGTATATAACAAGCTCCACTTCTCGGCTACTCTCTTTCAAATGACGACTGAGAAATTTATCTCGCCCCTTTACGTTTCTTTTGATGGGGGTTTTCTAAGGATAACTTTTGAAAAGTTTGTGCCACGATTATTGTTTTCACCTTATCATATAGTGAGAGTATTGTAATTATTAAAAAAATTTATCTCAAGATTTTGATGAATTTTGTACGATTGTACTAAAAAATGTTAGTCTTACAATCTTGGTCGTATCTAGGGTCACAGACAAACAATTCCATGGATTTTGATCAAACTTCATATTTATATGTTATATCGTGACCTTGCTTAAAAAGTAACACATCTCAAAAACCGTGTGTTTCGAGTTATTATTATGAAAGAGTCGCAGAAATTCTACTATAATAATAATAATAATCATCAAAAGTGTCTTTTTAGCTTCATAAGTTGGTCGCCTGAAAGCAGTTATGTCGATCCTACTGTTTGGAGTGGGACTGTGATAGAATCTATAAGAGTGTCGTATTATTAATTGTGTTGCAAACTTTGAACTATAATGTTTTGAGTTGTGTCGTTTAAAAAAAATTGAAACTACATGACAAAAGGGGTTGTATTTTTACTTACGTCATTTGACCTGATCAAGGTGAGCATAGTCTGTTAATATCGTTAGGGCTATGGTAATTTTGAAGAATTATTCCAGGGTATTTTGAGTTATGCCACTTTTGAATAATAAACATGAATTCTCCATTTCTGTGTTTCAGTGATGAAAAAAAATCGAATTTAAACAAAATATAATGTTCAAAGTAAACATAGTACTGTTGATTATTGTGTGAATTATATTAGTTCTGATAATTTATTTTTGAAATTTTTAGTTGTGTAAATCTAGAAAAATTATTTTATAATGCTTTGAATTATGTCAATTCTGAAGAATTATATAATAATATTTGGATTTATGTCCTTTTTGAAGCATATGTATTACTGAAATGTTAGTACTTACATAAAAAAAATTCTTTTTCCTCTTAATTCAACAGAATTATGCTTCCATCAAGCCTTGCAGCTAAAATTTTACAAATGGCAACCGTATAGTACAGAGAGGAAAAAGATTAAACCAATCAAATGATTCGTGGTGTTGCAGAGAATGAATATTCTACTAATCCAACCACAAGTTGCATTCAAGAAGAAGAAAATTCAACCAATCCAACAACAGGTTGTGTTTATATTTGATATACATAGAAACTGTACCTATATAGCTAAAGCTATATAACTGAGCTAACGTTACCGGTATTCATATTACATTAATTTTTTTTGGAAAATGTGTATGAAGTAATCAAAAGCAAAAATATTCTATACATATTATTTGTCCGCATCGGTGGGCACTCCTACACCCAAATGTATGTACATTTACTCTGAATTATACTTTCTTCGTATCTTTTCTAACGAACGTAACATCTAGTAATGTAATGACCCATTTTTTCAAAACACAAATTTTATTGGTTAATTATATTTTTTCCAGTAAGTCAAACAACTTAGCTTACTTGGGACTCAGTAACATGTTTCTGTCTTGATCTAAGGGTCCCGGGTTCGATTCCCGGTATAGTAGAAAAAGTATATTATGAGTGAAATTTGGAGCACCCCTTTCAAAGCGATGGATGAATTAGTGGCTTAATAAATGTGTGTTGTGTATGTTCTATAATTAAGTTAGTTTATAAGTTATGTTCTGAAATTATCATTTGGTTCACAAAGTGTAAGCTAAATACCCTCCTTTACCCTTAAAAAATAATTTGAGGTGCTATTGAAGGGGACGCGAGAAAAGGTCAGTATTTTTGCAGTTTTCATAGAAATAAACTTTTTCGGCAAAATAGTCTAAATAAAATATTGCTTCTGTAAATATATTAAGTCTAATTTTGTTCACATGATGATCACAACAGTTCTTGAATATATGTCATAAACATAGTGGCATTCGATGAGAAATATTTTAAATAAAGAAGAACGAGCTTTTAAAATTCTATGACACCCCTGACAGATAATCAAGAACGGCTAAGACAAGTATATGAAGAAAATTAAACTCTATTTCTGCTGAAGAAATATTTAGTTTATTTGGTCGAAAAATAGTTCTTATATAAAAAATGTAGAAATACCTACCTTTAGTCGCAAGCATCCTGACTTAATAAACCCAGTTTAATTGTGCTGCAAAATTTTAAAATAATAGGCCAATCATACCGAGTGTATGGTCAAACTGTGTCGCTACTCTTGTGTATATTCAGAGAAGTTAATTCATATATAATTAATAAAAAAAAGCGTGAAAGAGGCTAAAGAGCGAGGTTATGAATCAATTGCGGTTCAGGTGGCCAGCAAGGTAGGGCAAGGTAATTAATACATATTCACAGATGAAAGCATCTATTTAATACATCCGATATACATCTTTCAGTTCCTCATTTTCTCAACCTTGAACGTATTCATACAATTCCCGTTTTCAAACGTTCCACATCCAAATGTTGATGAAAGGTGCTCCGCATTTTGACCGGTGTATTTCCGCTCTCTGGAACCCCTTAGCCCCTCCCCCAACAACAAACCGGTAGGAAAGCCACATTAGTTCTATCTTCATGGTATGTTATTCTACCTTGTGCCGTAGTTTTTACCCTATACAGCCTCCCCGTCCGCTCGGCCTGCCTGCCATACATCACACTGCTTGCCTGCATTCTTGCTAGCTTCTTGCACGCATTTAGGGGAGACGGAATAAAAAACAGACATCGCGCTTTATATATCATGATTCAGGGAACAAGCTGTTCCCTCATTTGTTAGCAGAGTTACAAGTAGAGCCCTACATATTAGTCTTACCAGATAACATCAAGGGATGGACCGCAAGTCTTAAGGAATTTTGTTTCGATTTCCAGGTGGATACCTAAATTGATGGGCAATAGGTTTAAATGTCAAGCTGCGTCACTCTATCGCAATAAACTGGCAATAATGGGGAGATCGGGGTTCGAAACCCAATTGGGTAGAATGAGGTTTTTTTCCCTATTTGATTTTTCCACTTTACTTCCACGAAAATTTGGGTACACTTTCTCTAAATAAAACTTTGCGCATCCCCAACACATATGCGTAATCAGTATATATGTGTAAAACCCGAACGGGTAGTAAGATGTGGTGACAAAAAATAGAAATGCCAAGACCATTTAGTTTTGGTTTGCCAGTGACCGGATGGTTCGAGTTAGAATACCAGCTGAGTGCACTGCGAGTGGTTTTTAATAAATAGTTTCTCATTCTCCCTCCACGCAAATACGGGTACATCCCTACTACCCTTTCAGGCTGTTCAATGATTTACAAGGGTAGGCATGAGGAAGGTATAATTTATATTAAATCTCCCTATATTTGCGTAAAGAAAGCGTGGGAAAGCTTTTAGGAAAAAAACCCCTCAATGAACCCAACCGGAATTCATACCCCGATCTCTCCATCTCTGGCAGTTTAGTATATTGCTAGAGTGACGCCTTAGACTATTCAACCACCTATGTTATTTATTATCTACTATTTGTACACAGGTTTATCCTGTTATCCAATTATCTAGACGCTAAGGTTGAATATGTAATTGCTAAGGAATACCTTCCAAGAGTAAATTATTTTGTAAGCCAGTTGATAATTAGTTTAGCGTGATTGTAAAATGCACGTTAACTTTAACAGATATGTGTGACATTAGAACTAAGCCTTAATTATATAAAACACATATTAAAATTAAACTATTCTACAATAGCCTCCCATTAATTATGGCTCACACATTAGTTGAGCATCTTTTCAACCTTATCCAAATCACGGAACACTGAATAAAGAGAGAAAATTGTCAAGGCATGCCATCCGTTTTTTAGGGAAAAGTTTTATCATTAACAAAACTAGTACTAGTATTGTTTTAAAAAGTTTAATTTCAAGCTAAAATTCTAATAATTATCTTATTTATAAAAATAAGCTTAATCATATATATTTTATTCCTTAAATCTTTGCCCGCTTCTTTTTAATCTTGTCTCAAACGCCCGCGGCACATCTGTTGACTCTACGTGGCACATCTGTTGACCCTTAACGGCACATCTGCTGACCCTTAGCGGCACATTTGTTGACCCTACGCGACACAGCTGTTGACCCTTAGCGGCACACTTGCTAGCACCTTTCGGCACTTTGGTTTAACCAGAATACGAACCAGATACAGTAATTCTAGACAGTACTCACCCTTGATCAACGGGGGTGGTGGTGGAGAAGGAAGCATGTGAAGATAAGGGGGGTTGGTTCCGTCCTGCCCTCGTCACTGGTCGAGGTTTCTCATCAACCTAAAACAACAATCATCGCCATTTTACATTCACACCGAAAACCACATCGGTGGTCGCATGGTCTAACGCGTCACCCTAGTATTTGACTGGATTGCAGGTGACTGGGAGATCGAGGTTCTAATACCAGTCGGGTGTTATGAGGATGATATTTTTTGAATGTTTTCCCAGTTTTACCACTACCCTTTTATGCAAATGAGGATACACCTCTTACAAATCAAAAGTTCCTCATCCCTAGCACATTAGGGTAATTAGTACTATGCGTAATCTGGAGATACTTTAATACTATATACAAACAATTCCATGGCATCAGCCTGTTATCAAGCTATATCAGCTTAGCGGTCACCGTCTGTTGGAGAAGAGAGTGCCAACTTCTGCAGATAGAGGGTGTCGTATGGTCGGCATATCAAACCCTTTGGTCATTAATATCAGTTTTCTATACCGGAACCGCTACTGGTCCATTCAAATAGCTCCTATTTTGTCCTCACGAGGCTAAGATGACTCCGTTCCATACCCATTGCTCCAGAGAAAGTCTGGAAATAATGGGGATCGAGGTTCGAACCCAGGACCTCATTATCTGTATCCAGTAAATTTTACTACTAGACCATAGAGGAAGTATAAATAATATATATATATATTTCTCAGACTAAGTTAAAACTAGAATGCACGATAGACTATTGTAATTAAGAAGTTATAAAACGCTCGCTAGCACTCGGTCTACCCTGATCTTACCTTGGTGGATTACACTATGACCATAGTGGTACCATGCAAGGTAGGCTTGCTTCCCTTCAGAGTAAAGGGAGTTTACAAAACCCCTTATACAAAAAAAACAACAAAGAAATGGCTATAACATTTCAATCTTAAACTTCCCCCAAAATTTGTTCTTAGTACGTAAATATTTTCTTCGAGTCATGCGTTACTATCATCTAGAATCCGATATTGTTTGTGAGCACACCAACCAATTTTTGAATACGGGCATCCGGAACGAGTTCTAGAATCCGGTCGCAAAGACATGTAATAGTTTGATAGCGCCGAATCCCTCCCTATATATTTACCAAGTCGTTGTAAACATTTATGTCTGTTTTGTGACAAAAAATTTACATACCAAGTCCATAAAAATAAGATATCAAATTTCTATCTGGAGTTTTTTTAAATGTTCTGAATGTATGTATAAAAATATATGACAGTTATTATAATAATCCATATTAATAAAATTAAGAGTTTGTTTGTCATGAGCATTGCGCGATATCTCTCTCATGCAGAGGGCTGGAATGTTAATATTAGTAGCCCCTCTGCATGAACATCTGTACCTTGAAGCTGGAATTTTAAGATTTCGATTAGATTTTTTAAATTCAATAAAAACTTGGTTGGAAGAAATAAAATGATGTTATTGTTTTCTGTTTGTTTGAAGCAAAGAAAAGCATTGCCCGGGGATAATACATTGCGTGGTTACCCCGGTAAACGCCAGCTACTTTTGCCAATATGATATTATATTTATACTTGTTTACCATAATGTAAGTATATTACGTACGTTTATCAAGGTGGCTCTGAAGGTAATTATTAACAATGCTAAAAAGAACTATATTGACAACTTAAAAATTTGTCAAGCTCATGAAATAGCAACAAACACTTCCCATCTGAAAATATGGCCAGGAATCGTAAAATATAGGTTTGAAGACGAACAATGATAGACATTATTAATAAATTTAATATAACACCTTAGATCATTTAGTAGCGTGTCTGCCTACTTAGATAAGGCTCACAGGTTTGATTCCCGCTACTACCGAAAAGTGTATGGTTAGTGAAATGTGGGTTTCTTCTTTGATAGTGATTAATTAACGGCCGGGGGGCTGAGTGTCGTGTCTGTTCTTGATTTAAGTTAGTTACTGCCGATAATAATGTTTCTGGAAATCCTCCTACACCTTACTATGGGTGATGATGTTTACGAAAATTCTCCCTGAACTTGACTGTAGGTGATAATATTATCAAAATTTCTCCTGTATTTGACTGTAATTGATAATGATCCCGGAAGTTCCTCCTGCACCTAGTTGTAGAGGATAATGTTCCCGAAAGTTGCTTATGAGCCTGACACTAGGTGATGATGTTACCAGAAGTTCCTCCTACACCTGACACTAGGTGATGATGTTCCCAGAAGTCCCTCCTACACCTGCCACTAGGTGATAATGTTCCCGGAAGTTTCTCTTTTAGTACCTGATACTAGGTGATGTTACCGGAAGTTTCTCTTGCACCTGACATTAGGTGATAATGTTCCTGGAAGTTTCTCTTGCACCTGACACTAGGTGATAATGTTCCCAGAAGTCCCTCCTGCACCTGGAACTAGGTGAGGCGCTGTAAACGGGAGGGTAGTCACAGATACAGGATCTCTTACCCTCTCAAGAGACTGGAAGAGTCGTGGGTAGTAAATCATGCAGGGCACCGGACCTAAAGGGATGAATGGGGCCCTGATCGAATGCTAGGGCGAGAGGAGGTGGAGGGGTGATAACAAGCTCAACCTATTGGGCGGGAAGGAAAATTCTGAGGCAAAAAAGTCGTCTTACGCAGCTCTCTGTCATAATATTTGCGGGTTTACAGTGACGGCCGAAAATTTATTTAAGATTCTTTAAAAATAACACTAAATTTTAATTACTATTTCGTCAATATGATAAGAGTAACGTTTAGTTACCTCAAGTTTGACAAGCAATTTTTTTTAACGAATCACTTTATCATGAGTCCACTCTGTGTGCAAAACTGCAGTTCAGGACCTTATTTGACAGATTTAAAAGATATAAGAAATACTTTTACGTATTCATACGTCAACTCATAGACTCTGAATCTGTCAATTTTGATATATATATATAGATAGATAGATAGATTGATAGATATATAAAAAATCAATACAACCATAATAATAAAATAAAATGCTATCGATGTTGGCCGAGCCAAAAAATATTGTATTTTCTAAAAGGTTCTTCCTAACAAAATTCTACTTTACTACTAATGACTTAAATGATCGAATCTAAGCAAATGGTATCGAAGGATTGAATACTAAGGCCATAAATTAGCACTCGCTGGATGATTCTATACATATGGTGACTCAACCAAGAGACTGTAGTCACTGGGAGATGACCGTAGTGTCATATGGACGCCTGGTTATTCCTCCAAGATGACCTTAAAGTCGTCTCTACTCATTGTAGCTCCTCCATGATGAACCTAGAATCGTCTCTATACCTTATTACCTCTCTAATATGAGTATAAGGTCGTTTCTATCCCTGGTAACTTCTCTAAGATGACCCTAAAGTCGTCTCTATGCTTGGTATCTTCTCTAAGATGAACCTATAGTCATTTTTATGCCTGGTATCTTCCTTAAGATGACCCTAAAGTCGTCTTTACGCCTGATAACTTCTCTAAGATGACCCTAAATCCATCTCTATGTCTGGTAACTTCTCTAAGATGACCTTAAAGTCATTTATATGACTGGTGACTCCTTCAAGATAACCCTAAAGTCATCTTTATGTATAGTGACTTCTCTAATATGACCCTAGAGTCATCTATATGACTGGTGACTCCTCAAAGATTATCCTAGAGTTTTCTATATGTCTAGTGACTTCTCTAAGATGACCCTATAATAGTCTCTATGACTGGTGACTCCTCCAAGATTACCCTAAAGTTGACTCGACGGCTGATAGCTCCTCCAAGAAGATCCTAAAGTCGTATCGATGCCTGGTAGCTCCTCCAAGACGACCCTAGAGTCGTCTCAATGTCTGGTAACTTCTCCAAGATGACCCTATAGTCGTTTCGACGCCTGGTGACTTCTCCAAAATGACCCTAGAGTCGTCTCAACGACCGGTCAGTCAACTGGACAGGAGATCTCTTCAGACCATTATGAATACTAGAGAGGGGAGCGCCCGTCCCGTTCTTTCCGGTAGATTTCCCGCTGGTTCTAAACAGCGGCAGTGACGACAACCTTCCCTCCTAGTTTCACGCGTCACTTGCATAGAAACGCTATTATTATCCTTCCACGCCATTGCCCGTGAGACGGACGGCCGTCTAGTCTACGTTACCGTCTGTTTGTCCACGATTGAAGGGTTTCACGTCCACCCTCTCTCCCCCCACCACCATACATCACTGATATGTCTTGATTTTATTATTAATTGACATTAGGAGCCCCCTTTGGAAAACCATTATTTATTTTTGCACCCAAGATTGCTAGCATTTTAATATATCATTATTGTTATTGTATAGGTATTGATAAAATCTACCAAAAGTGACAGATGCAGATCAAATGACTTGACGTAAGAGTATGGGAACGTCACTCTTAAAGCTTTTCTAGCAGAAAGAGATCGTAGCTATGTTAGAGTAGAGTAAAAGGATAACTTCTGGACCACTTTTTGAGGCGGCGTTGCCAGACTCTCTCCAATTGCATACAATGGTCGTCAATCTCTACCTCTTCCACTCTAAGCCTTATGCTCAATGGGTGCTTAGTCCCCGCCTCCAGGATTGTGGGTTAAAGATGGTGGATTCCCTCCTAAGCCTTACAGCCAATTCCCGTATTCAAGATAGCGAATATTTGGCCCCCTCCTAGACCATACATACATTGAGCGTTTATTTAACGTTACAAACAATGAGCATCTAGTCTCTTCTTACAAAATGGTGGATTCACATTGGTGAATCCTCGACCCTTCTCCTAATCCTTACAACTATTTACCCCATTCAAAATTATGGATCCTCGGCCCCCACCTAAGCCTAACAACCAATGAGCGTCTCATAAGCCCTACAGCCAATGACCGAACTCAAGATGGTGGATCTAAATTTCCTCCTAAGCCATATCGACGACACCAAGGTGGTATTGTGAAGAAACAATATTAATAAAAGAATATAAAATATACTAAAAATAAATTATACAATAATTGACACATCAATCCATGAATTATGACATTACAGCCAATGAGCTTCGAGTCTCCTCTAGGATGGCGGATTAAAGTTGGTGGATCCACAAGAGCAGATTTACACCTCCTTTTAAGCCTTACAGAAACTTACCGGATTCAAGATGATGGATCTCCAGCCCCCTCCTAAGCCTTACAGCAAATGAATGTCTAGCAAACCCCACAATAAATGAGCATCTAGCCCTCAAACCGCCACACCTCCCTATTTGGGCCAAAAGGTGTCCCTATTTTACCACCCTTCCTCCATAGTTGAAGATGGTAGTCACTTTTTACGATCCATCTCTCTCTCTTTACAGCTATAAACGTGTTAGGAATCAGGACTTGTGTATCATCCTCCAAAATTTCATCCTGTCCCCTGGGAATGATGTTGTACGCCCTGAACTCAACGTTATAAATTGTCATAAACATGTCAGGTTAAGAGGCTACTCATCAATTACATAATAACCTTGCTTGTATCTAAAATTGTAAAGCCTGAAACGCTAATAATCACCATGGTGGGGTGTGACCTAAATAATATTAATAACTATCCTAGTGAGGTGTAACCTAAACCACGCTAATAATCACTCTGGTGGCGTACAGCTCAACTATCGCTGTGTATAGACTTAAGTATAGAATTATACATGATCCGCTGGTAGCTTCCATACTCCTCCAAATTCCTCACTTCTCTCCTCCAGATTCTGTGCGCTCAAACCGTCACCCCCACAGTTAACTTGCTCTTTCTCTCACTCATTCAGAACGGTACTGAGCTAAGGAGGTTCGAGTTCAATTCATAATATGGCGGAAGCACAACAAGTTTGGATACTGAGTTAAGGGTCCAAGGTTCCATATCCGACAAGAGCTAAAAGTGTATGGGTAAACCCTCCTACTGGCCTTAATGGGTTGTAGACTCACCACGTCTTGGATGCAATCATTGGGTAACCTCAATCTTCATCAGCCTCTCCTCCCGATCCCTACTTCCTTTCCCTATTTAAGATAAATAATCACTCATTTCATATATCCAACCCTATTATACCGTATTCATACATTATAAAAAATTAGTGGAAGAATGGATTAAAGACCCACTTTAGTGGTCGCGTGGTCTGACTTACTACTTTTGCAGTAGGTTAGACTGCTGATTACGGGAAAACCGAGGTCTTGGTCGGGTGTACTAAAGGTGGTTTTCCAAAATGGTTTTTCACTCTCCCTCCACGCAAATGTGGATATACTTCCTTTTAATATAAACGTCCTAATCCTTAAAACTATTAGCGTAGTTAGTACATAAGCGTATAGCCCAAACGAGTAGTAAAATGTGGTGCTAAATAATAAAAAAATTGAGTAAAACGAATACAGCATTCATATATTCATACAATAAAGACAAACCAATACACAGTACATATATCAAATACATACAAAAAATACATAAAATCTAGATCATCAATATCTTCATACATACGTATATGGCATACAAAAATTAATAGTCCCATCCTTACAGGGAATACAAACATACATAAGATATATACAAAAGATACAAAAAGACTGTAATACAACACATACAAAACACACAAACCATACATACACATATACAATTCAGACAAAAATACACACAAACCAATACAGAAAACCTGACAATTAACCAATAATAATACATACATAGTTACATACAAACATACTTTTTTTTAATCACCGCGTCTTACTATCCATTCGGGTTATACGCTCAAAAATACTTATATCATGCCATACATACAAAACCAAACATAACACACATAATAACATCACAAACTATACACAGCTAGGTTAAGAGCCGAACTTTGCAAGTCTAACCCCAATAACCATGATCCTCGTTGAGGTCAGAAGGATACAATTCTATCGTCATCCATCGTGAGACGGAGGTTGAGACCTCGGATACAAGTCTATCCCTGCACTGGGCGGAACTTATAATCCGTGAGCGTTAGACTAAGTCATACCGGTCGCTTAGGCTAGGATATCGTCGACATGTATTCTTGGAAGTTAGGAGCAGGTAGTCTAGGATATCCCAGACATGTTTTGGGAAATGGCAAGAACGTTTAGTTGTGTGCGTGTGTGGGTGTGTGTAGATTTATGTGGGTGTAGATGTAGTTGGATTTTTATGTTTGTTGATGTGTGTGTATGTGTGTGTGTGTGTGTGTAGGTGTGGTTTTATGTAGATGAATACATTATTTGGGGATGGGGGTAGGCGTAGGTGTATGTGATGTGTCAACTATTGTGTAATTTATTTTTTAAATACTTATTTTTATTATTTTATTTATGTTATTTATTTATAAAAAACCCTCAGTGTCATAAATGTGTTTTAGGAAGGAGTGGGGATCAAACATCTTGAATCTGGTCATTGGTTGCAAGATATTATAGACGCTCAATGGTTGTAAGGTTTGCAAGATGCTCATTGGTTGTTAAGTTAACTATACTTTCATTGTTTGTAAGGTTTAAGAGGGAACCGAGGATCCACCATCTTGATTACTGCCATTGGATGTAAAGCTTAGGAGCAGGGTTGAGGATACACCATCATTAATCCACTATTTTGTATAAGGGGATTAAAGGCTCGTTGGCTCTAAGCTTTTCTATACGATCATTGGATATAGCGTCTAGGAAAGTGGTCAGAGATTCTCCATCTTAAATACAAGCATTAGCACTAAGGCTTAGGAGGGGATCTGCCATCTTAATCCACCATCTTGAAACCACCATCCTTGTGGAAGGAGCTAGGCACCCAATGGCTGTAAGGCTTAGGGTAAAGTGGGCAGAGTATGACGCCATTTTGTATAAGGGGATTAAAAGCTCATTAGCTCTAAGCTTTTCTATACGATCATTGGATATAGCGTCTAGGAAAGTGGTCAGAAATTCTCCATCTTGAATACAAGCATTAGCACTAAGGCTTAGGAGGAGATCTGCTATCTTAATCCACCATCTTGAAACCACCATCGGGGTGAAGGGAGCTAGGCACTCAATGGCTGTAAGGCTTAGGGTAAAGTGGGAAGAGTATGACGCTCATGGGCTGTATGGATAGGGGAGGAGCTTGAAACTCTTTGGCTGCAGGGAGAAGTCGAGAGGCCGAGTGGGCGAGGCGTAGATCTGGCAAGGTTGCCTAAAAAGTGTTCCAGAAGTAAGCATTTTACTCTACTTACTGACAACGATATTAAAAGGTAGGGGTGTGTGAAGTTTCGAAGTCTCAAAGACAAAGATCAAATATCTTTCACTTCGAAGCTCTAGCTCTACAATTAAAATTAGTATTAGGTCTATTATTAGGTGTTCTGTCTTTCAAGAAGTTTATTGCCTTGTCCAAATTGAGTCTTGCAGCACATACTATCAGAAGCTTCATCTACAGGCTCTGTTTTTGAGGTAATCCAACTGTTACATTCATCATCTTCCTGGTTCCCTTCTCCTTTCCACCTTGCCTTATATGACGTCACTCAATAAGAAATTTATTCTAACAATACCCATCCAGTTGACCTTTTTTCGTAGAATCAGGTGTATTATAGTTCTATCTTCATTGACACTTCCTTAGAACTTCATTAGTCAGTCTATCTGCTCGCTTTATCCTTGCTACTCTCCTCCAGCGCCATCTTTCCAAATAGTATTATGAGACTACAACAAAAACCTCAGCTTCAACTTCGCATATGTTAAGCTTCGCTTGGATTTCGGATCGCATTTAAAATGTCCTTAGCTCACATCCATTGAATTGTGTGAATAATAGCCGCAGTTATAATGTTATTATTATTATTATTATTATTAGCACCGCGTCTTACTACCCGTTCGGGTTATACGCACTTACGCTAATGTAAAATGGTAGGGTGATTGTGAGATGAAATGAAGGACCTACAGTTTAACGTGGAATCCGAACCACGGTGGGAGCCTCGCACTCCACAAATTCACAAGATGTCTTGTCAGAGGTGAAGGAAGGGTTTGGTAATCAGATAAATCTTTGCCGGGACCGAGGATTGAACCCCGGCCGCCAGCATAGAAGTCTGACACCTTATCCCTAGACCACCAGGTCACCCAGTTATAATGACTTTGCTGTCAAGAAAGTATGCT
>CABFVX010001526.1:1930-50417 GCA_902151425.1 Timema shepardi | reverse complement strand
TTGCTAACGGTGAGTTGTGAAAGCTGTCAAGTGAAACATTCTCACGGACCCATAATTCTCTTTTTCCAACCCCTCCCTCACCATTTCCTTTTATTGTATTTTTGTCAGTCGTAGGGAAGAACCACTTTACACGCCTCTCATCCAATCAAATCAGTGTTTGGCTCCATCTCCCCTTCCCCCTTTCCCTTTAACCCCCTCGCGCAATCCTCTTTTTACTAGCTAGTTCCACTGGCATTCATTCACAGATGGAAATGTCGGCGTTTCCTCCCACACAAACACGGGCCCTTTTCAACACGGGATCTCTTTCAAGACAGTTGAATGGGGGCAAGACAGGAGATCTGATTGGTGTGATGCATAGAGTTTAGCCAACAAGCTTAGTGAGGTTGAAAGGGGGAGTAAAGTGAGGTTTTTATCTTATGAGCGTTAGTACTAATTTTAAATGGGTGATTGTGACCGATAAAAAAAATGGTAAGCCATGATCGTACACACTTTCTCATATAATATACAGAAATTAGGAAAATAATCTTTAAAAAAATAAAGTTATCATCACACTGCCCTTTAATAGTTTTTTTATAAAAAAATCGAAAAAACTGCCACTTTCATTGAAAACACGGACCAATCACAGGTACAGTTTTGACAAGCTCTGATTAGCCTGGCAGCACTGCACTACACGACTCTGGAAAGAAGTTAATACATCCAAAAATACAAGTGAAAAAACATTAGAGTCAAAGAAATGGGAAAATTTTCACAGTAAAATTATTGATAAAATTGCTAATTAATAAAATTGTAAATTGGTAAAACTCTAAAACCATAAATTGTTAAAACCGAACGTTGATAAAACTATAAATTGATACAACTGTAAATTTGTAAACCTTAAATTGATAAAATTGAAATTTATAAAATTGTAAATTGATAAAGATTCAAGTTGATAAAACTGTAAATTAATCAAAATAAATTGATAAAACCATAGGTTGATCAAATTTTAAATCGATAAAACTGTAAGTCTATAAAACTTTTAATTGATAAAACTGTAGATTTATAAACCTTAAATTGACAAAATTGTAATTTATAAAACTCTAAGTTGATAAATCTATAAATTGGAAAAACTGTAAATCGATAAAACTATAAGTTGATACACTGTGAATTGGTAAAATTGTAAGTTGATAAAACTATAAATATATATATCTGTAAGTTCATAAAACTGAAAATCGATAAAACTGTGGGTTGATAAAACTATAACTTGAAAATCTGTAAATTGATAAAAGTGTAATTTGATAGAATTGTATGTAATCGACCCCACTAGTGGGTTAAGTATGAGGAATGTATATTCGAGAGTAAATGCATCCGAATTCATGCAGAGGGAGCAGGGAATACATTTAGTTAAAAAAAAAGATTAAGTGTAACCCTACCTCCACGTCATTTTCAAACCAGATCAGATGAACTTGACATTTAGTCCACGTGTCCACCAGTGCGAGTAACCTTTAGTCTCAACCCTAACTTTGAAAAGCAGGAGGGGGAACAACTCTGATGGAGAAACTAAGTTCCGGAACAAGTTCACCCTATTTCCCGCGAGAGTCAAAGAGTCAATTTATATCGAAGAACCAAAAGTTTATCCTCCAGATGTAGTGTCTAGTCTTCAAGTAAGCTGGAGCGCGTTGCAAAACGTTAAGATATCCCGAGTTTTTTTTAAAGAAAGTGTTACCCGTTTTGGTGGCCGAATGGTCTAAGGAGTCACTCTAGCAATAGACAGGGACTACCGATGACAGGGATATCGGGGTTCATATCCCGGTCGGGTGTACTGAGGGTGGCTTTTCCTGAATGGTTTTCCACTCTCCCTTCATGTAAATACGGGCACACATAATCTAAATTCAGCCTCATTAATTCTTAACAAACTAACTTAATTAATACATATGCGTACAACCCGATCAGGTACTAAGAAGAGGTGACAAAAAGTTTTTTACTTTCAAAATTGGCTTCAAAATGGAGGTAAAAATGAGCAAAATGTCCTTATAGGATTATAAACCTTAAAATGTAAGTTTCGTAACTATATAACTTGACCTCTCTGGTCTTGGGGTAAAGTGTTCGCCTCCGAACCTGATGTTTATGGGTTTAAACCCAGCCGAGGTCAACAGATTTTTCTTTATCAAGGTGAATTAAAGCTATCAGTCCCATGTAGACTGTGGCATGTAAAATAACCTTAGAAGGTGTGTGAAACTACCTTTCCCGGCAAAATTGGTAGGACCTTTCGCTCTCACTGGTGGAAATTCAGAGTGGAAGGCAACGGCGAACCAACACACTTACTGTACTCCCTAAGTACATGAAATTTCTACCAGATGGTGCAGGCAGAACTATCCAGCCGAAGGACTGTGTGCATGCCCAGCTCCGGATGGATCGAGATATCATAATACAAACTTTTGGGGTGATGAATTAAGAAGAAAATTACTCAAAGGACATGAACAAATATAATTTTCTTATTTTCAGCAAAGTTCAACGCGGACTGTCACATTTCTAAGGTCAAAGTTGATTACTATAAACAGATCTAGCCTTTCTCCAAACAACAAAGTAATTTTGGAAAAATTCGAGATTTATATTGTTTTACCCTATTATTATTGTATGAATATGTGAAAAGTAGATCTATTAACTCTTCTATCAGTAAGATAAGTACTTTTCTATTAAAATTGGACTGTAGTAAACACATGACTACCCGAGAGAAAATCTATTGGCTTTTCTAGCTATAAGATAAGTCCCTTTCAATCAAAATTGGACTGTAGTAAACATTTGACTACCTGAGAGAGAATCTATTGACTTTAATAGCTGTAAGATAGTACCTTTCTATGAAAATTGGACTGTAGTAAACACATTACTACTTGAGAGTAAATCATGTCTTTTCTAACTAAAATATAAGTCCCTTTCTACGAAAATTGGACAGTAGTAAAATGCGATGCAAATAAGATAGTAAAATAAAAATTAGGTCAACATCTCTAGTCTACGTATCATTTCTCTTTGTTTGAATCTTTGCGGACTCTTGGCCTCGCCTGTAATCATGATGATAAGATGATATAACTCCAGGCTTTATATGTGATATAACTTGGGTGAGGACATTTCCCTTCAAGTAGGCGGCGCCTTTAAGAACTATTTTTATTATATAAAGCTATGAGATGAAATTGTTAATATACAAATATAAACATCCAGCAAAATCTATTAGGGATGTAGTAATGAAAGAAAGGTGTCGATACTGTACTCATTGACAGTATCGGAAGAAAAATATCGATACCGTACTAGTATCGAAAAAAAAGTATAGACAACACTAGGTATCGCTATCAAAATTTTAATCTGGAACTTTTTTTTTATATCAAATATTAATTTCAACTTGGGCATAGTAATGATAATAATAGTATTTTCATATATATTTAAACATTGTAAATTATAATTATTTAACCATGTTATGGTATATTTCGGTCTATCACGTCTGTGTTATGTGTTGGATCTTGGATGGTATGATCGATAATATTGTATAATGGAAATTATAAAAGGTTTTACCATACCAGATTTCAAAATGTAAATGAAAATGTATTTGATAAAAAGTTATTTAATAGCTAAATATGATTAGTATAACATTTTTTCATTCTATTTTATACTCTTCTTTTAACATAGTAAACATTTAATCCAAGCATGAGTGAAGATAATACAAAGTTGTATTTTTCGATGCCGATCCGATACTGGAGTGTGAGTACTAATATCAGTAAAAGTATCGACTAAAAAAATACCAGTATCAAAAGAAAAATATCGATATGAGTAAAGTATAAATACTTTTTTCACATCCCTAGTTGTAAGATGAACAAACAATAATACTATATTTATTTAGTAAACATCTGGGATTGAAGCGGGCTCCTCCAGATCTGTAGACAATCTGCTTTATTACTTGGTCACGGAGAACAGGAGAGAAAAATTATTCAAACATTGTAGTATATTGTAGTAGTGGTATTGTAATTATTATTCATTTTAAGGAACTCCATAAAAATGTATGTTTGTAGCTAAGAAACTATTGGTTTTATAAAAATACATTTCAAGTAAAATATTTTATTTTTAATAGTATTACAATTTTACTACGATAAGTTATTTCGTATCTCAAATATTTTCAGAGATTGTCTATGATAAAAATTTGGTATTTCTAAATTTGTAAAATACCTTCAAATTAATTTCCATGGGAAAACGCGAGTTAACGTTTGGTTTGTAATGTTGAGAGGTGTCTAGATACAAAACTTAATCAAAATCGTTAAGAGTTAATTTCGAGAAAATTAATTTTATCTCTTTGTTCCCTTCTGTAAACTACTCTTAATTTTAAAGTTAGGTATTTAATTTCAAAAACTACTCGGGGGAAACGTATGAAAATCCTAGATACCAGGTTCTAGCCCGATCGGTAAAATGGTTTAGGTTCTAGGCCAGCCGTAATTCGAACCCAAACTCACCGTCATTGCCAAACCAAACCAAACGAGCTTGACACCGAGTATCAAGATATTTTAATACAAACACGTGAAACACTTAAAAACAAATCTCAGATATATCTTCCAATAAATAGATAGCGGCATTTTTTTTTTAGAAAAGAGGGCCTTTTCGTGTATGTTTTTCTCCTCTTCCTTCACCTCCTTTTTATTTTATTTTCGTGAAGCGCCCTTTTTTCCCGCTAGGAACGAATGGATTGGGAGGCAGCTAGATGTCAGGACGTATTTTGAGTCGCAATCGCAGGGGTAGAGGCTGTCAAAACGAGTACTTCTCACGCGAACTAACAGCCTCACGGCACGGCTGATTTCCCTCCACGCAGGGGGGGCATGATCGTCCGCAAGGGAGACGTTTAGAACACTTTTAATACATCAATCTTGTATCTCGTCTACCTTTCTTCTTCTTATTTTTTAAAGGGTAGCTCTGAAGACCTTCCCCCCTTTTTTATTATCTATTTAAGATCTCAAATGGATGAAGGGTTATACAAAAGAGAGGATAAATGAGTGTTTAAAGTTAAAAACATTTTTGTAAGAATCGAACGAATATTAGGGGTGTGCCAGTAGGAATTTTTCACTTCGAGATGAGTTAGAGTCGAGTAATAATGAAAACATCGAGTTTTTTTCTTTCATTTTGAGTGATATAGAGCAATATTTGCACAATAAATATTTGAAATTGGATTTCCCTAATATGGTATTATCACACAAATTATATTTTTAAATAAATTTAATATAATTATACAATTGTTTAGCTGGACAAAAGGAGTTATTGAGATACTCTATTTGGTATGAAATTATATATTAAAATTGAATAAAATTAATAAACGTAGGAATTTAGGGGAAAAGTATCAAACATTCTGACTACTCAAATTTTTTTCTAGTTTTGTAAAAATATTCTAGACGAGTTTTAGGAGCTACTCAAACTCGACTCGAGCTCGAATTTTCGAATACTTACACACCCCTAAGGATATTTAAAGATTAAATTTTTGGAAAGTATACAAATAAAATGTATGTAAATATACCTTACCTGACAGACAAAAAAACGTTACTAGATCAAATTTTACGTATTAATACGCCAAGTCATGTTATCTGCAGCTGTTATTAAATATTATCAATACCTTTAAAATAACATTAGTAGGCCCTAATTTGGTGACATTTTATCGATGCTGACAGCAAAAAAGAGTTTGTATTTTCTTAAATACCTTTCTTATGAACATCGGACTGTACAATTGTACGAAGTTTGGTAATTAGGCAATATTTTTGACTCGAGTAGTAGACACAAAAGGGACATCTGTCGAATTTCCCACTCTCACTAAATAAAACAGAATAGAAAGGGGAAAAGAACATAATCGACTTTAACGAATAAGAAGTATTTGAATCATCAATTATTTTCTTTCAAAAAGAGTCAAAACTTTTATTTTGAGTTCTATTCCGTTCCCCGTCTTGAACAACTTACAAATTTAAGTCACAATATATCCGATACAAGCAAGGCAATAGTTTTAATATTTTTTAGATACTTTTTTTTATAAATACATCTGCTTTTTACCTTCTTTGTAATCCTCTTTGTAAAACCCTTATTTTAGATACAACAGACACAGGGGAAAATATTCAGTTTACTTCAGTAGGATGTTTTTAAAAGGTGAAGGGAGTGGGGGTTAAAATGTTTTGTTTATTTTTCACACCCCTACTACAACCCCTGTCCATTCCATCCCTTGTTCTTTAATAAGCTGACTGTTAGAGTAGTACTTAGTTTGTTATTTCAAGTCTACAGCCACGATGCGCCGAAAGCACATTTCACACGTAGCCACTCCCATTCATGGTTTTACAGCNGGACGGGAGGCGCGGGGGGCCGGAAGCGCCTTTCGCGCGGAGGCGCCTCCGTGCCTGGGTTTCAGGGGGCCCCCCCCCCCCCCTATTTTGGCCCCCAAACCCTAGCTCTCGTCCCAAGCAGAATTATGTCCACACTCACGAACACGGCAGTAAGCAGATTTATTCTTGTTAGTTTTGCTTGGGCCGCTGCTGCTATTTGCTTGCTTGCCAATGAGCTAATTTACTTGACTGCCCCCTATTACCCCTCCTCTGCAACCCCTTTCTTCTTTTCTTCACTTCTCTCAAAGCTCTAAGCACGGATATATTTTCGCTAGTGTTTTTTTAGTGTAGTTTTTTTTGTGTGTGCAAATATAAGCGTTTTAAAATAAAATGTTTTAACCTAATTATGTAAATATATTTTTAACAATATTTAGGGTTAGAAAATAGCTTTTAAGTAATGCTAACATTTACTAGGTCAACTATAAAACATTTTACTTTATTTTATCTATAATTTTAGACGATCCAAGTCTTGTACTGAGATTTGTAGTACTATTTAAATACAATTCAAGTCTTGTATTGAAGCATGTGATACTATTTAAAGACGATCCAAGTCTTGTATTAAGATATGCGATACTATTTAAAGACAATCCAAGTCTTGTATTAAGACATGTAATAATATTTAAAGACGATCCAAGTTTTGTATTGAGACATGTAATAATATTTAAAGACGATCCAAGTCTTGTATTAAGATATGCGATACTATTTAAAGACAATCCAAGTCTTGTATTAAGACATGTAGTAATATTTAAAGACAATCCAAGTTTTGTATTGAGACACGTAATAATATTTAAAGACGATCCAAGTCTTGTATTAAGATATGCAATAATATTTAAAGACGATCCAAGTTTTGTATTGAGACATGTAATAATATTTAAAGACGATCCAAGTCTTGTATTAAGATATGCGATACTATTTAAAGACAATCCAAGTCTTGTATTAAGAAATGTACTAATATTTAAAGACGATCCAAGTCTTGTATTGAGACAAGTAATAATATTTACAGACGATCCAAGTATTGTATTAAGATATGCAATAATATTTAAAGACAAGACAAGTAATGTATTGAAGCATATAATACTATTTAAAGAAAATCCAAATCCTGGATCGAGACTAAGTAACACGCGGACAGACTAGCTAAATCTGAGGCTTTGATCTTTCAGATGAACCCCGCGTTCTTCCACTTGACGCGAATGTGCGGGCGGCTCTCACAGCGATACCACTACCCCTTACACTTCCCCCTCCAACCCTCTATTCTCCAACAAGAACAATGGATTCGTTAATTAATATTTCTTTCCTTCGCAACCAGAGAAATCCTGTAAGTTAGTCGAGCAAAGGGTGAATAAAGTGGTCGCCCTACCAGCAGATGGCTTGCTGGTCCACGTGGCGTATTTCCTGTCCGTTCTAGTCATGGAATACACACGCTTAAGATAAGAGGAAGAGAAGGGTGAATATTTTAAGGAAATGCAGTGGCATTCGCTTGTAGAAAGGACGGTAAACTAACATATAAAATCAACGTGGAAAACCACGCACTATTCACTCGACCCGGGTAAAAGATGAGCATGTTCGTCGAACTGCTTTTTATAAACATTTTATAAACATACTACAGTCCACTTTTCATAAGAAGGGACTTTTAGGAGAATACAAATATATTTATTACACATTAATAACATTTTACTATCTTATTATCATTATTTCATAGGTTTTGATATATCAAAAGTGACAGCATCATATATCATGACTTGACGTATTAAAATAAATCTAGTAATTCTTCTAGCTTTAAGATAAAGTTATTCCTATGAAATTTGTACTATAGCCATCCTGGCTACTCACATATTTAATAATGAGGTAAGACTGAGTAAGGTAGAATTTAAAGGAAATGTGTCCGCATTTGTGTAACGTTAGATTGAGACTCAATTGAGGGATAAAACATAGGTCCATCAGAAGACCCATATTGGTGGGCTTGCGGACAAAGATGTAGGTCTCATCTGGCCTTGTTTGTCATTGACGAGTAGGTTGGGGTAAAAATCCTTGGTGTTTTTTTTTACTATTGGTGATTTCTCTAGAATGGTTTTATACACACTGCCCACTCACATGAGTGTATATTTTCCTCTAAATTGAAAATTCCTCCCATATAGCCCATCCATTTTAAATATGCAGGTAGTAATAAGGGGCAAATCCAACGTCTTATCTCAGTCGGTAGTGTGTTTGCCTACCGAGCTAAGGGTCCCGCGTTAGATTACCGGCGTGGCCAAACAATTTATTGACGAGGAAATGCTGGTTCCCGCTTTCACAGTGATAAATTAACGGCTGGGAGGCTAGATGTCGTGTATGTTCTATATTTAATCTGATTCATAAGTCGTGTGCTGATGTAATTTGTCGGTTCAGAAAATTGTATGTTAAATACCTCAAAAATAAATATAATATTAATAAGCAATAAGAAGCCAAATATACGTATATATATATTTAAAGAAATAAATGAAATGGTCAAATGCTTCCGAATAAATGGAGGTTAGTTTTGCTATCTTTCCCACGTGGTCATTTCAACAGGTGGAATAGGGGACGACGAAGGGAGGGGATGGGGCAGAGGGGTGTCGGCCGGACGCATTCATCACGTGACTGTTGGGTTAACTGCCAGGGTGGAAATATCTTCCCCACCACCCCTCCACTTTCCACCCTCGGGGTCAGGGTGATTCGTCACGGACCAGCACGACACCTCTCTCTCTCATTTTCTCTTTGTGCGAGCTTATAGGACAGAATAAATAAGGAGAGAGAGAAAGAGAAAAAAAGAGGTGATAAAAAATGCTGGTCAATTTTTTTAAGGCCAGCGATAGGGGGAGGTTTTTTTAAATAGTCGTGGATTGCCTAAATGGTGGATTGAGGAACAACTGTTAACCTTAATACCGTAAATCTCCCTTTCCCCCTTTCAAGACGAACGAATAAATTGATCGCAATGGTTCAATGGGCATTTACCAATTTCTCCTTACGGTTAATTTGTTTTTATCCCCGTATTTCACTACTCGTTCGGGCTACACGCATACGTGCTTATTACGCTAATGTGTTAGGGATTAGGAGGTTGTATTTAGAGGAAGTATACCTGCGTTTTCGTGCAGGGACAGGGGAAAAACCACTTAAGAATAGCCACCCTTAGTACACCCGAACAGGATTCGAAACCTAATCTTCCCGTCGTCAATAGTATAGTCTATTGCGAGAGTGACGCTTAGACCATATGTCTACTAAAGCGGGTCACTTGGAGTTGGAGTATTATTTACTGTATATATCAAGTGCTTTTGGTCTCTCACCCATATCAGTGTGCTTGCGGTCTACGGTGTCAATTTTGTTTGGTTTGTAATTACCGTGATAGAGAGGAAGGTCATGGTTAAAATCTCAGCTGAGTAAAGTGATATTAGTTTCTTCCTAAGTGCTAACCACTCTCTTTCTTAAAACAACTACGGGTACTTTTCTTCTAAATTCTACCTTTCTCACGCCTACCCACTAGTGTGTCTTTGCAAGTAGCTGGAACGGGTAGGAAGGTTATAAATACTGTATACATAAATAGGGCCGGGTCCACACTTATCAGATCCTTGTATCGTATCCCGGACGCGACCATGACTGCGATAAGAGTATCAAATCGCTGCGTCCAGCTTCTAGTCAGTATTTCTCTGTCGCATCAAAGGAAGCCACGGGGAGAGAATACGACATGTCAGGACGATCTTGGAACCAAACACTTGTCGCGGTTCAAGAACACACGAAAGATTGGAATAAATAGGTAGCATCAATTATAAGAGTCGTAACGAAGGTCGGATCTGCCGAGATTTGCTCTCAACCGTGTCCTTGTGTATTGTCACTCGCTCCAGCCCTGACGGGGAGACGACACGAGGATACGACACAAGTGTGGACCCGGCCTAAGGATCTTTGTCAAGTAATTCATTAGAATATGTCTTTAACTAGCTTTTATCGAGAAAATGATTCCATTTGACATATGCGATTAAGTTGTTCTAGGTCAGTAAAATTATGAAAAATATTTTTACAAATGTCAAAATAGGAACCCCTCTATCCAGCCAATTATCTAAACGCCTTGGTGATCCCGTGGTCTAAGGCGTCACTCTCGCAATAGACCAGCACCGCCGATAACGGAGATAACGGAGTTTCGAATACCGGTCCAAGTGTACAGAGGATGGCTTTTCCTAAATGTGTTTTCACTCTATTCTCAAATAAATGTGGATACCTTTCCTCAAAATTATACCATCCTCACTTATACTCAACTTGTGTGAATATGCGTATAGCCAGAACGGTCATCCGAGGCTAATAGCCTTGATCGTACCCGCACCCATGCCAGTATTAGCTTACGGTAAGGATGCTGTGTCGATCGGTGTCGGCACATTTCAGCCAGTATACCACAAGTACAACTGCTGCTGTCTTACCCTGAGCACTGCTCCTACAAACCAGTATACCTACTATCGAGCCTGCCTCGCCGACCAGTGTACCGTTTCCCGTGTCATTTCTACTAGTAGGTAAGGCGGTGCACTGACACACCAGGACGTAGTAGGGGGGGAGGGGGAGGATAAGTTAGTCTCAACGACGGGCGCGTGGACTAAATGCCAGGCTTATATAGCCTGGTTTGCTGATGATAGCAAGATCGTAGCTTGAATCCCAAACGTGTGTACTATGGGGATTTTTTTACGGATGCTTTTTTCTAAAAAAAAAGAAGAAAAAATCCCTTTCCCTTACTTAACATTCTACTTCATTCGCTTCTTAGTAATGTAATTATAATACTGTGGTGAATGGGTAGTAGGACGCGGTGAAAATGTAATAAAACTGTTCAGTTGGCTAAAATAAAACAATCAACTATATTTTATTCAGCAATAACTCAAGCTAAAAGACAAAACGTTATCAAAATAATCAAATACAACTGTAACAGAATGATTACCCTAATAAATATGTGCCTTTTTTAAAAAATCCTTTCTCTCTTTATTTTCCCCATTGATCAGGTTTTTATCTGTGGGGGATGCTCGACTTTATTTGGCCGCAGGGGTAACGGATGCGGATTGGACGCTGTAGTGGTAAGGGTATATTTGGGGGGTAGGAGTGGGGGGAGAGATGGTTTCGTGCCCGTTTTATAAATGACAGATAAAGCTGTCAGGATTATTGACGACCCTGTCACGTGCTACCACAAGTAGGGCCTCCCCCACAACCCCCTTCTCCAGGACTCTCTATTCCTACCGGTTGATATCCGACACAATGAACGTCCCAAAAAATATATGACAAGACATCTATATTGTTCATATATACATGTACAAAATCGGCCTTTCTATGTCCTTGTAGGAACTTTTGTTGACTTTCACATTGACGAACCATGTAAAATTATGATGTGGATATTTACTTGTGTACCCGCTTTGGTGGTCGAATGGCCTAAGGCTGATTTCAAAAACTCACGGCTCGCGGGCCGCATCCAGCTCGCGAGACACATTTGGCCGGTCTGCATGTCTGCAATACTTTTATATTAATGTGCTATCCGGCCTGCACTCATATAAAAAAAGTATATACATAATAAAAAACACTATTTAAAACTGTGATTTTTTTTCCAACTCTAATTACATGATTGTGAGAACTTTTACTAACACGAGATAAATAAGTAGATTGATAAGTTACTGCTTCGATTATTTCACAAAGCCACATCCATATCTGGACAAAATTAAGTTTTAAAATATTTAATATATATATATATATATATATATATATATATATATATATATATATACATCCCTACATCGATGGGCACGTGAATAAAACGCCAGGCTCTTCTGGTTTAGTTTACCGGTGTTGGGGAAGCCGGGTACAAATTCCAGTAAGATGTGCAAAGAGTGGCTTCTCATTAATGGATTCCCACATACCCTTCACTAAAATGTCATTTATTACATTTCCTCTAAATCTAAGGCGTCACTCTCGCAATAGACTGGACTGACGATGACGAGGAGATAGGGGTTATAATCCGGTTCGGGTGTACTTCATCTAATTTTAAACTCCCTCATCCCTAATAATTTAAAATTTAACGTATACTTAAGGAATGCTGGGGAAAGTACTTGTAACTCTCTCTTTCTCAATAATATTTTTTTCGCAGCCTAACTTGGATAATCTATATTTGAAATCACCAGTCAGATCTCGAACACGAGCCTTTGAGAAGATGTTGTTAATTACATAGCTTCTGGTAGGAAGATTCTTTTAGAAAATAATGTTTAAAAATGTGGTCGATATTGATAGCATTCTACCATATTTTTGGTGTTATTTTATAGGTATTGATAATTAAATATCAAAAGTTATTGAGACATGTGACCAAGCCTGACGTATGAATACGCGAAAGTAGATCTAGTAACTTTTTTAAATCTCAGACATAGTTTTTTCAAAGTGTGTGTGCTTCGTGAGGTATCTGATAAGTACTAAAGTTGAAAAATGAAGCGACATTCAACAGGTGGCTTTTTATTTGCTTGAACTACGAACTTAGAATTAGCTGTCAGATGTTCTAGAATAAATTAGATGAATTAATACTATCTTAGTTAGTAGGGTATTATTTTAGCATAGTTTCCTAGAGATATTTTGTAAGCTGTTACTATTGATTGTAATTATTCATCAAACCACCTTTAACCTATATTTTGTATTTATTTTTGGGACCATTGGTCAACAACTAATTATTAATCCACTGTTGTCAGGACTAACACCTTCGCGTCATCTTCCATAGCAAACAAAAGCGTTTGTCTGGAGAAATATACTTACGGTTCTTTATTCAAGTAAACACACGTTTGATGTATTCATAAAGGTGATATACTAAACTAGTTATACTAAACACAAGTTAGTTACCCGCTATTCGCATGAGATTTGTTTTATATCACATAACTATATATAGGAATCTTTTATAAAGTTGGTTCAGTGAAAATTTGATAATCAGTAGTTAAGAAAAAGGGCAGAAGTGGTGTTTTGAAGCCACCACACTAAAAAAAAATGACGAACGTAGAGTTTAGTTTTCCAATATGTTAACCGGACGTTCTAGCTGTATCCATGCGAAATTTCAGCACAATCGGTGAAGCGGTTTATGCGTGAAAGCATACGCAAACTAATTTTTATATATTTGTAGGATATATTGCCTAGCGAGTGTACCTGTATTAGTTTAGAGAACTACCATAATCGTCGGACATGTTGACTAAACGCCAGGCTCGTATGGTCTGGTCTGACGTTGAGCGGGAGGCTGGGGTTTGACTCCCGTCCGTATGTACTAAAGGTGTATTTTCCTAGAAAAAAAATCCACTCTTCCCCCAATAAAATCAGGATACATTTATTTTAAATTGTACCTCCGTTATTCCTAACTAACTATGTAGTTAAATGTATCTAGCACGAACGGGTAGTAAGATGTGGTGCCAAAATAAAAATAATTAACCTCTGATCTACGATATAACTTCGTAGTAAAATTTAATAGGTAAATTACATAATTTCTTCTATTTTTGCCCTGGAGCGGAAATATAAAAGTTGTATATATCAATGACAAATTCTAGTTGGACAAAGTTAATGTTTAGTGCCAGACCACAGGCGTGTGTTTGACTTGTTATATTACTAGCCAGACGTTATTTAGCCGTGGTTATTGGACGGCGAAAGGCCGGCCAGGACCGGTTCAAAGAACTGATTGCTCAGCGGTGACTTTGTAAATATTAAAGCTCTAGTAAAATGTTGGTTTCGTTTGTGTTTTGGTACCACGTTTCTCCAATGAGATTAAAGATAGTAGTTATTATCAAGGCCCAGACTTTAATAACCTAAATATTTGATTAAAAAATATCGATGACATAACCTAGAAATGAATTCAAATTTAAAAAAGAAATGCTTAAAATTATGAACAAAGACTCGTGATAAATGTACACTAATGAATTACACACGTAATTTACAAATAAAATAAAAACAAATACTTGAAATGCCTTTAACAACTAAATCTGGCAGTATGTTAAATGTATTATGGATTTACGATTATCTGCTTCAGAAGTACTAGCTACCCCAACCCAACGTAACCCTTTCAAGCCCAGTCGCAGTCTTACCAGGAATGTGTATTTTACAAACAAACAAACAAACAAAGAGGATACAAAGTTAACTGTCTGCATTATCTTCACATTCCGACAAATGGGTTGAAAATGTTATACTTGAATATTTATGTATTTATAAAATATCGATATTATAAAAAATCAAGACAAATGCCTAAAAATAACTCTAACTAATAAAACATGAATTAATAAACTAAAATCACAAAAACATGACTAAAGAATTACCTATAAAATGTTTCCACAGCCAGGGGATCATTAACAGAAGGTATGTGCACATGAGCATAGCCTGTGAAGTACCGGAACAAAAATGACATGTCATCAAAATTTTGGCTGTGGTAATTATATTTATATCTAGTGGTGTTTTGTGGGTTGTTTCCAAGGAAGACAAGCTTGTGTCTCTCCCACTCGCACTCCATCTGACGCAACCACATACACAATAATGTAGTGAAAACATGTATTTATTGGACTTAACGGGTAGGTTTGATAATGGATTGGAGGAAACCATTACTTACTAATACAATGAACGGCCTCTTAGTCCAGTGGTCAGCAACCCTGGCTACTGATATAAAGGTCATGGGATTGATACCCGGCGGTACCATAGACATTTCTTTCCTAAAAAGGAATTGTTAATATGGTCCCAGTGGTCTGATTAATTAGACTTAAGATTTCCACTGGCTCCACTCCTTCATAATCGTCATCTGATTGCGTGTATGACGTGTAGACAATCTCAAAAGTACACCCTGGACAACATTCTGTTTCAACAGAGGGGTTAGTAGTCTACATACCGGTGACTGAACTACGGTCAAAAATGCCATACGCTAAAAAAACACACATAAAAAACAACAAGCTAATACAGTCCTGTCAAGCCTCTGAAACAACTCACGGACCACCCAGCTAATACTATTACAAGAGGAGCTTACTTTATATCTAGAGTTAAAATATATAGGGTGCACCGCATTTTACTACCCGCTCGAACTAGCCACATAGTTTGGGTCTAAACTAACATAGAGAGTATTAAGTTATAGATTATAAGAAATTTTCCTCCATTTGATTGGAGGGAGAGTGTGAAACCATTTATGAAAAAACCCTTAAGCATCCCGAGGTTTTTTTGAATATGGATATTTTTGTTAATGACAACCCTGTATACTGAGATTATGAAAATTCCCTTTAAAATATACATTTTAAAAGTTTTTTGCTACCAATTTTGATTTTTAAAGCCAATTTTAATCCTCACGAAAGTGACTAATCAATTGAATGATCCATATTTCAAATTCATGGGTTAAATTCTTCTAACACTTTAGTTAATTCTGTAATGTCTTCCATTTCAAACATGGTGAAGTAAAGGACTATACTGGTGGCATGATAAGTAGGGTATTTTATATGTGATTTTATTATACCACATTGTATTTGGCCACTTGGAATCGCAACCTGGAAAATTAATTATTCTAACGAGCTTTGTGTAATCAATTCTTAGATATTGTTAATTTAAGTACATTCAATTGACATCCATGAATTGAAAATGTTATCTATTTCAAACAATATGTAGGCCTAGGTGTAATATGCTTATTAATAGTAAAACCAAATGCTCTAAATAAAAATGATATGCTCATGTATTTAATTTGGTCAAAATAGTAATACCAATTTTCACAACAAATAGGCCTACTAACTATTTATAAATTCTTGTTTCCCCATAATTTACAGTGTTTACAGCTGTTTTAAAACTTTGCTTTTGCAATCTCACAAAACCACACAAAAAGAATAACATAAAAAAATAGGAGGGAGAAAATGTTAGCTACAAACTTTAAAAAAAAATTGATGGATGAGCCCAGATTCCAACATGAGGTAAACCTCTCCCCTATATTCCCTCCTCTCATCCTATCAACCAGAATCCCCCCTCCTTCCATCTTACTCTTTTACAAGTTACTGTAGCTAGTTTCATATTCAATGCGCTGCCTTGATGTGACATGAGCCCTAACACTAACATAATGTGACTTTTTTCATTACTAATGATGGCTTATGTAAGAAAAAAGAGATTAAAAAACTGGAGAAAAAGGTAAACTTTTAAACTTCCCGGGTTTCAACGTTAAGAATTTCAATCGGTTAATTCATACAAAGTGTTTTCATCTTCTTTTCGCTGAGCTTCCGCCTTCTCTTGGAAATTATTCAATTAACAGGGTATACAATTAACTGAAAAGTTGCGTTTTTGAACATAAATTTAATTTGTTTATTTTATGTTATTTTATTGTTAAAATGTTAAACTTACCAAAGTTATCCATAACCAAAGCTCCATATCTACATTTTGGCCGTATTTATAATCAAAAACGATTAATTGATGCTTTGCAATGATTGAACAGTAACATTTTTTAGGTTTTCCGACAAGTTTTGATTTTTAAATATCTTATTCTTCAACATTTTTAGTTTAAATATTTACCATGTTAATGAATTTTAATAACATCCGATTTATTTAGAAAAGTATAATAAAATGCATTTAAAAAAAAATAAGACTCTACTTCTTTATTATCACCGACAACTTTTTTATTCTTCTTCTAACAGTCCAAATCAAAAGTCATGACCTAGCTGTCACCCCTATAAATTACAGAATAGTTTATAATCCTAAGTATTCACGTATAAAATCACACAGAATAGTTTCAGACATTGAAGATCCACTTCTTAATACACAGATAATAGTTTCAGACCTTGAAGATATTCTGAATTATGTGTTAAATAAAGCACAGACCATCAAGTCATCAGATTTATCTCGTTTCTCGTGACCATTTCTTTTTTGACAGTTTTGTTCAACAAGTGGGCAATAACTCAAGAAATTTTTTATTCAAAGAGGTTGGTTACTTTAATCTTTCACTCACTGTCAGAATGGTACGAATAATGAATATTCAATGGCTTCTGTACAAGAATTTTCAAAGCTGAATCGTCAAAGAAACTTATTCATTAATATGAAACATTCTTTAAGTGTTGAGCATTATATACTTATCAGTAATATATTAGATTTTAAATAGAAAATAGATATGTTTCTAAAGAATTAACTTGATTGAAATACAATATAATTATAGTGTAGTGAACCCTGATTTTTATAGGAAGCCCACTTTCGACTACCAAAAAGTGAAAGTCACTAAAGTTTTGCGTTCTAGAAATGTGTCTTATTAATTTATTAATCTAAAGGTTATCAAATATTCCAATAACACTTTATCAAAAGATTCTAATAACACTTCCTTATGGCGTACTTTATCATTTATCATACACTATTAACTAAACGGGTTAAGAATATAAATACAATCGTAATATTTTTTTATTTATGCCACTCTGACAACATGAGTTTCCGAGTTTAAAATAACTGGCTTTTATGAAAATCAGCCTATAATTGATCTTTAAAAAATAAATTGGTTGTTTATTTGAATTTTTGAATAATATATTTATTTACTACTTGAGATTATCTCAACTAAACTAAATTCAATTTCTAAGAAAAAAGAAAAAAGAAATGAAGTGTCTGTAATAATTAATGTTTAAGGTGATATCCAAGGGAGTGTGAATGACCTAAGGTACTTATTTTTGCAGTTATTATAATAAAAAATATTTTCGGCCAATATAAATAAAATATCGCTTCGTTAGATAAGTTTAGTTTAATTTTCTACACATGGTTAAATAAACTGTTGTTGAATATTTGTTTATATATTTATTTACTACTTGAGATTATCTCAACTAAACTAAATTCAATTTCTAAGAAAAAAGAAAAGAAAAATGAAGTGTCTGTAATAATTAATGTTTAAGGTGATACCCAAGGGAGTGTGAATGACCTAAGGTACTTATTTTTGCAGTTATTATAATAAAAAATATTTTCGGCTCCAATATAAATAAAATATCGCTTCGTTAGATAAGTTTAGTTTAATTTTCTACACATGGTTAAATAAACTGTTGTTGAATATTTGTTACAGACATTGTCTAATTTGATCAGGACTTTTTACCTCCACATTAAAAGCTAGATGTTCAAATTCCACGATGATCACGACAGGTATATGCATAAAATTAAACTAAATGTATCTAAAGAAACCATATTTTATTTATTTTTTGTGCATACAATTTTGTTGTTGTTAAAACTGCAAACAATAACTCTTATTCTCTTCCAACCCACTTTAAACTTGTTAATTATCAGTAATCTTTGTTGCGGTTGATAAAATGGCTTCACGCTGCGAACTGAATGATGCAGGCGTACTTGGATACTTTACAAATAATATTTAATAACCCCAGTATAAATCCTTAGATTTTTCGGGAGTATCTTTGTCTTCTAAGTTAAGGTCCCAGTTCGATCTTCGGCATGACCTAAAGGTTTATTTTTGATGAAATTAGCATTTCATCTTTGACAGTGGTAAATTAACGGCTGTGGGACTGGAGGTTGTGTCTGATATATAATTAAGCTAGTTTGTAAGGCCCTTTGCCAATTTAATAAGTTGATTTTAAAGCACCTAGCAAATATATGGTAGTCATAATTAGTTAAATTCTCCAAATATCATGCAATCACAGCTTCATATTTGTTTAGTCAATTATAAACATTTCATATAATTATCTAAAGTAGTATGCTTGTGTGTGGAAATGTTTTTTTTATTAAACCGAGGTTAAAATATAACCTCTACTTTAATAGATATACGTTGCCTGGAACTAAACAATCAAACAAACATGTGATTAATAGTATACTTTTTTTTTCACAAAAATGTAATCATTGCATAAAACTAAGAATTTGGTAATAGACACATTTAACTAAATTTAAGGTTTTATTTCATCAATTTCCCATATAAAGTGTTAAATACTAGTCCATTCCCACCTTCAAACACGTGACCAAATATTTACAAACACCCCTTGAAAAAAAACCAATCATGTAAATAATTGTCTGAAGCACCTGAACATTCGATTTTATTTAAATTTGAAATTGTTATTGCTGGGGAATGTGCACTAATGAATAGAAGGCCTATTCAACCTGAAGGTGGGAAGGATCCTCAAAAGTTCCACCGTCAGCTGTAAGACCTAGGCAGTAATGAAGAGGCGTACTAGGGAAATGAGGAGTGAGGTTAATCTCCTAACTGAGCCAGAAGTTACTATGCATATTGCATACAGTATACACCAACTGACGATAAAAGCGACACCTTCACTCCATTCATCTCAGGGACTGCTGGATATTGAATGTTAATACTAGTATCGTTCATACCTCCACCACTTTCATATTTGTCAAAGCCATGAGTGAGTCTGAGACAAATCAATGAAACCTATAACCTGTCATAGCCCATACAAAGAGATATAGAGTGCATTGTAAACACTATATCTGACCAGAAATGGCTCTGGGACAGTGCACTAAGAGAGATATACAACCAGGGACTGTTTCATTTAAACTCAGATAAAAAATATAGCACATTTTGGGAAAACAAGCGAAAGGTTTTAGAGAAATTTTCCTAGCAAAAAAAAATAATCAGAAAATAAAAAGTGTATTTATTTCATTCTCCATTAAAATGTAAGGAATACCAAAGTAAAACAACAACCACGATTACGTAGCAGTAGGACTGGATTTGACTGGAGGAAAAGATTACCCTCAGGAGAACTGCCACGCGCTCCAGTTGGGAATAGAAAAAAAAATTAGACTAAGCCTAGACCAACGATGGGGAAAACACTTGAGCATTAACATTTCGAATTTCTCATTTTCTCCAAACAACCACCCTGCTCTTTCCCTCCTTTTAGCCACGCTTTTATCCTCTTTCCTCCCATTCTCCTTCTACATCATCCCATCTCTCTATATTGTCTTCTTCGCACCATCCTAGCCTCCTTCATCTACATATGTTCTCGTCAGCTGTGCTTTGTTTCTCAAAGAGCTTATTACGGATGCAAAATTTCCCATTCATATTCAAAATTTTATATCCCTCCAGTTTTAACCACTAATTTATTCAGCTTCCTCATCGATCCGGACACAAGGAAAAGAAGGTGGTGTGGTGGGGGGATAGGGGAGAAGTTAGTTAGCCCAAGACGGTCTTTGGGTTGAAGGAAGATAACACTCAGACGCTGCATTCGAGCGGAAATATGGACCGGTGATCGGGTAGCTGTGTTTACTTGGGTGATCGGGGGGGTGATGGGGGTGGTTTGGCAGATCAGTGGGATGTGGCTTCCTTAATATCATGCCATGGTGTAACTGATAGGTGTATGCGAAGCTTCAAAATGTCAAAGTCGCAGGTCAAATCACCCTCGCTTAGAATCCTACACCTACAAGCTACCTTAGCACCTATGAAACATTTCGAAGGGAGAAACCTTCGATATATTATGAACAAATTTAAAATACCTATCTGAATATGACATATTTTAACATATAATCATTTTATAACATTCAATAAATAGTATTTTAACACCGACTAGTGATTAAATCACATCTATAACATAAGCAATGAGGCACAGAAGGTTAAGATATGCCAACATAAAAGAGGTTGGGACCCTATGCAAGAACTTGACTAAGTGGATGCTAGGTGGACACTAGCGTGGGTTTGCTTGCGTCATAGGTTGAAAGGTGGAGAGATAGTGTGCGTGGGACTAAGCTATAGGTCCACTAAGCATTCACTAACGTTCTTGCTTACAGCCCATTGTGTGCTTTGTTTGGCTCTCTAAACCTTTCTCTTTACCTAGATGCACCTACTAGATGATTTAGAAACTAAAAGTAGTTTTGTGTGACGACAGTAAAAACTTTATACTAGACTTCGGCTTTTTTAAGATTAACTTCCCATACCCTTATTTATTAATAATAATACACGTAATAAATAAAAGCGTTGTAAAGGAACACCTGTGCGCATCTTTAACTCGTTCATTAAATCACACTGCAGGGGACAACTAAACTAACAGTAGTTTTTTTTTTTACTTTCTCATCTAAAGAGAAAAACTTAGACCTTGAGATTAAGATGAGTCTTTACATTTGATGTGTCCTTGAATCCAAAAAAGGGGATTTTGCAATTCTGTACTCCTCCATGTCTGTCTGTCCCTGGCCACAGAAATGAAAAAGTTTTATGGATTTTATTTAAATTTATACTCAGAATTATTTTTATTTTGACCTTAACCCTTGAATTAAGAGTAGTTTACTAAATAACTTTTTAACTACACACTTTTCAAAATTTTCTCTTTAAAATGTATTTAAAGGAGTGTTTGGTTAAAAGTTTAAGGTTAGTGTACTGATGAGTGATTTTTTTAAATTCGAAATATCAAAAATATTTCAAATGATTTTTAAAAAATTTATATTTGGGGCGTGTTTGACATGAAAAATAAAACTGTATTCTTGTTTTTAGGGGAAAAATTGTTTAATAATAATTTATTGATGAGTTTTTTTTGTTTTTTTTTTCAAAATGAATATCTGGGGTATATTTTACATTATAGATAATAGTGTATATTTATTTAAAAACACACACTCCATAATGTGAGCAGGCAAGGGAGCTATACCGACTATATTAAATCGAAGACAATTTATGTATGACAGATTTTAGAAAATTTTAAATTTTTTGAAAATGCCTTTGAAGATCTAGTTTAAAAAGTGATTATGAGAAATGGTGTTTATATTCAATAAGCAAATGCTTTTACTTTTTCAAACTAAAAATAATTTGAGGATAGTTTAAAAATAATTGATTTTCAACATTTAAAATTTGTTAAAAATATTGCAATTAATATTTTGTTTAAATGTATTTAATCTAAAGAGTGTTTATCGTGATTAGCAAACGATGTGTATTTTTTTCTAGGAAAAACTTAATTCGAGGTAGTTTTCTGAAAACCTATTTTTAAGAATATTGTTCCAAGCTATGATACACCATATAAGGAAGTTTTTGTGATTAATTCGTAACATTTATTCACGCTACGTTTTACGGTAGCTCGAATTTTTCATAATTGAATGTTTGACTTCAAGTGATTTGCACCCATTTAAATCAACCTTCAAATAATTGATTATTTTTTGCTGCGCGCCTTACCATCCATCACATCGGGTTATTCACATATTTACACAAGCAGGATTAGTAAGATAGAATTGAAGAACAAAAAGTACCCATATTTACATAAAAGGAGAGCAGGAAACTATAGTAAAAATACCTTACTATATATAGCAGGGATTCAAACCCCAGCCAAAAATATCAGGTAAAACCAGATTGAAGTCTTTATTCATGTGCCAACCGATGCAGGTAATTTACTTTAATCTATTAGTGGATGCTAAAAAGTGGTAGAAATATGAATAAAATTATATATAAATAAATGCAAATATAAGTATCTACATATATATTAGGTAACCTGGCGGTATAGGGGTAAGGTGTCAAGACTTCTATGCTGGCGGCCGGGGTTCAATCCCCGGTCCCGGCATAAATTTATCTGATTACCAAACCCTTCCTTCACCTCTGACAATACATCTTGTGAATGTGGGGAATGCCAGGCCTCCACCGTGGTTCGGATTCCACGTTAAACTGTAGTTCCTCCATTTTATCTCACAATCACCCTATCATTACACATTAGCGTAAGTGCGTATAACCCGAACGGGTAGTAAGACGCTGTGCTAATAATATATATATATATATATATATATGTTTATATATGTATGTATTTATCTATATGTATATATGTATGAATAGTACTCAACCCGAAGGTTGGTTGGATCCTCTACAGTTCCACCGTAGTTGTAAAGCCTAGGCAACGTTGAAAAAACGTACTAGGGAAATGAGGAGTGAGATAGTTTCCCATAGCTTTCCTCAATGAGTCAGAAGGTACTATTGCACATCAGTCTGCCAAGCCACCAACTGACCCTACAAGCGACACCTTCACTCCATTCATTACAGGAACTGGTTTTATATAGGATGTTATTACTAGTATCGTTCATATATATATATATATATATATATATTCTGTATTTAAATATATTTTGACCTTTAATTTTTTTCCAGTTATTTGATGTAACTCCAGTTTCAGATAGTTCGTGGTGGGCCTAATCCTATCCAATTCGAACTATTGTAACTCATACATTACAGTTCATCATTGTCTATAACGCGATCAAACTTTGGAAAATCTGACCTCATCCGTTATCCTTCTTACATCTTGTTTCACACGTCTCTCGCAGATGCTGCCAAAACACTTCAAGACTTGACCCAAACAACTCGAACACAAGACCACCCTCACCCCTTTCATCATCAACCAGCCCTAAAGATGTTGCCATTTACAGTGTTGTCAAGCCGCGCACACAATGCGGCAGAGAATAACAAGTCCCAACATGTTCATCCCCCTTAGGCTAGGGAATGTAAGGGGTTGTTCTAGATGAAGAAAACTAAGGGTGAAAAGGGGGTTGTTGAAGGAGGGTGGGGAATTTGTGGCAGGTGAGAGTGGCAGCTCATTAAACTACTTCATCAGCATCGCAGCAGACTTGCTGGTGCACCAGAAGGAAAGGTTGTATCGACCAAATGTGTACCACCAAAACCAAACAGTACATACACTCTCGCTCTGTTTACACAACATTTTATATTATATATTAATTGGAACACGTAAAGGGGAAGGATCAAAAGGAAATCTCTTTATATCGGGCGTACACAATATGTGAACAAATTAACTACGGCCCAATTTTCATATGAAGAACCCTATCTGACAGCTGGGAAAGTTACTATATCTACTTTAACATATTCGTAACTGAAGTCATGCAATCTGTGGCTGTCACTTTGGATAAATATTATCTTAACCTATAAAACACTAATAATTTAGTAAAATGCTATCTTTATTGACATAAAAAAATATGTTTGTTTATACTAAAACTTCCTTCCTGAGAAAAAACCATAAATCTTAAAAGAGTGGCTGGTGGGCATATTGAAAAATAATAGGAATAATCTACTTGTCTTTTAAAGAGCATGAAAACATTATGTTTTAGTTGTACCACAGTTAGAACACACATATATAGTTAGAATCTTGGACTTACTGAATTACAGAATCAATAGCTTTATGCATTAAGGTGGATGGTAGGGAACGCGATTTAGTCAGTATTTTTGATATCTACATAATTATTTTTTTGTCAAAATGAATATTTATTCCGTTTAAAACTTGCGTTTAGTTGTATATATATAAATCTCAACAGTTCTTGAATACAGGTTATATCGTTAGCGAGGGTGTAAAAAGGTGGAGGTCCTGACCCCTCTGGCATTAACGGGATCCCCCTCGGAATCTGTTGGATGGCCCCTTAAAGGGGAGACCACAAATACACATAAAAACGTAATCTAAAGTTTTATAGTCTTACTACAGTTTTAATTGTACATGCCATCAACACGTCATCAACACAATAAAATATACAGATGATCTATAATTGCTGGCCAAAAATAAAGAAGAGTTGCAGGAAATGATGGGCCGGCTAGTGGAAATAGGGAGAATATATGCCATGGGTATCAATAATTAGAAGTAAAAAGTTATAGTGATTACAAAAAATGAACAGCTGCTGAAAATCAAAATTGAAAACCTGGAGTTAGAAAACGTAAAGAAGTTCAGGTACATGGGAGGTCTGCTGACAAAGGATGCCTAATGCACTAAATTAATTAGGTCAAGGATCGCCAGGGTCAAGGAAGCTTTCAATAAGAAAAAGTTACTGCTGACCAGCAAGTTGAGTTGGAACTGAGGAAGAAACTGATGAAATGCTACATTTGGAGCATCGCACTCTATGGAGCAGAAAATTGGACTCTTAGGAAGATGGAAAATAAATACTTGTAGAGCTTTGAAATGTGGCGCTGGAGAAGACTTAAGAAGATCAGGGGGACAGACAGGGTGACAAATGAAGTCCTATGAAGAGTGGGTGAGAAGAGATCCATTTTGGATGTATTCTTCAGCGCAAAGCAAACTGGATCGGACACATCCTTAGGAGGAACTGTCGTATGCACGACGTCATAGAAGGAAAGGTTAAGGGAAAGAGGAGCTTAGGAAATAGGAGGATTAAAACACTATTTGACTTGAAGTAAAGAAGAAAATTCTGGAAACTGAAGGAGGACGAGGACAAGGCGCATTGAAGGTCTAAGTTTAATTGACAAATAGAATGGACCTGTTGTAAGACAGAACACCTATTAAAAAAGTCATCGAACAAATATTACTTAATAAATATTTTAACATTCACCTTCAAGATGCTCCTTGTAAAATAAATTAGCTCTGTCAACATTTAAAATGCTGTACTTCTTTTATCATACATTCATATAGTATCGAAAAAAAAGGAAGTTTCTTGGAATGAGCCGAGTAAGTGGGGTTCAACAAAATGAGGAAAACATTTTTGCTATCACCTGTAAGATCCTAAATGAGGAATAACCCTAAGAAAATGTCAGCTAAAATAACAGACCAACTTTCAGAAGTGGCGTTTGTAGCGTATGTAGGTAGGCTTACTACACTTCCCCCATTCATTATCTCAACATACCTACTTACTCAAAACATTATTTGCTAACTATGAAAAGTTTGAAAGAAATGGCAAAGTCCAGACCATCCTAGAATTTGTTAGTGGACCACCCGCCCTAGAAAAATGAGATTTCTACGCCTTGATCATTAGCATAGCAGAATTTTGATAGAAACATTTTAAATTAAGAAGAAACGTTATAAGATATGACTTTAGACTTTACGCATGGATACGAGTTTTAATCAAAATTGTTAGAGCCAATTTTTAGAAAAACGTTCTTTTTTCTTCTCGCCCTTTAGTAAAATACTCTTAATTTTAGGGTTAGGAAGACACACAGACAGCATTGGAATAAAAAACAACACTTTTTAGGTTTCGGGGGGTCATTAAAAATCAACATATATCAAAATCTCGGTTTAGATTTTTTAGATGGTCGCAAACTATATTAAGTAATATATATATATATATATTTATACTATATATATACTATATATATTTACTATATAATATATATATTTTGTGTGCATATATATATATATATATATATATGAACTTTTCGGTTACTTAAGATAGTTTGCGACCGTCAAAAAATTCTAAACCGAGATTTTGATGTATGTTGACTTTTCATGACCCCCGCATATCTTGCTAGGGACGGACAGAAAGACAGACAGACAGAAAGGGGGACAGACAGAATGGTATAATCAATATTCTTGGGTTTGTGTTTATATAAACAGTAAAGATTCGTCATAATCTCGAGATTTTTTCACGATCACAATACTTTCTCTTGATATGAAACGTTAGGTGAGGCCTTAGTCCATGCGGCCGCGAAGCGGATCTTTCAGAATCTACATTCATGTCATTTATCCTATCTCGCTATGGAATTATTAATTAATATTAATATTCACTTGTTGATATTGATAAGAGAGGCCAAGCACAGAAATTACCTCATAAATCAATATGACTCTTTCAGTACTAGCCCACATTTTTTATTATTTGTTTTACAATCAAATTGATCGCATGGGTAACTTAGTGAGAGTTGGGATTTGATATTACCCATGCATGTTGCACCCCTCATCGTTCAATGGTGGATTAGTGGGGGGTAAGAGGGGGAGGGGAGGTTTTGTTCTCGGTATTTCATCGCTCGGTGGAGAAAAGTTGGGGTTTGTTGGCTATATAGACGGAAAATACAACTTATAACAAAACCAAAAGTAAGGGCCTACTTTAAATAATCTTCTATTCGAGCACAGTTTTAACTTTCAACTAAAGTTGAAGAGTTAATTGGGAGTATCATGAAATAAAATTATCCAAATCTAATTATTTACCTCTGGAAACGCTTTCGAGATACATTTAATTCGTCTTGGAATTGTTACTTAACCACCGCACTTTTAATTATTATGTTAATTATTACATATTTACATTTACATGTATAGAGGAAAATGTTTGTTAAGTCTAACAACCCAAAATTCTTGTAAAATAGGCTTCCAATAACCATATTTTACCAAATCGCTCTTGGTAATTAAGGTACCAAATTCAAAAGTTAGAAGTAGATGGATTAAAGTTATTATTTTACTCACAATGAGTTTAATTAATCAGCAATGTAGACAATAATTATACGTCAATCTAATGTTACACCTACTAATAAAAAACCTCAATTTACTTTTGGCTAACGCATGCGATCTTAATATTAACAAAACATGTCGACGTTATTTTAAATGAGTGTAACTTTTAGCCAGAGATTTAAAAACATTTATAGAAATGAGGCCAATCTATATATAATGAAAATTGCGTCAGCTACAAAATCCTACTACTAGGTTGATCTATTCCAGGAAGCATAAACAAAATTCCTTCTGGATGTATTAGTTCATCCTACAAGGGTACTGTATTTATACCTTTCTTCCAATACAAGAAATGAGTACTGTATCCATAATGTTCTTCCTATACAATTATTGAGTACTGTATCCATACTTTTCTTCTGATACAAGAAATAAGTACTGTATCGATGCTTTTATTCAGATATTACATCCCTACAGTTAAGACAGTGGCGATCAGTGTTTGGGTGTGTGGAGAGAACCAGGTACTTGGGAGTGGATGGTAGAGGGTTGGAGGGTGGATGGCACTTACCTCCCCCCACCCCCTACGCGAAAAGAGAGCATCGCTGTTGTTTGCGGGCGGGCGTTTTCTCAACTAAAGCCGGGCAGGGACTATCTAGCCTCCATACTTGGCTTGTTCCCTGCTTGGTAATGTCGCATATTGATTATCAATTTAGTGCTTACTCAGCTACCCCCTCCCCCAGCCCCAACCAGCCACCCTATCCTCTCTCTTTTTCCTTATTGTGTAGAGCTCGACACGGAAATTTACTTCGTACGCAGCCTATCTTTTAATAGTCTTACACTTTAGCCGTCCCGTGCTTTTGAGGAGTAGGGGTACAGGGATATAGAGGGAGGGCGGGCACAAATGGTTAGACGTTTAAATTAAGATTCGAACCCCCCAACCCCCTTCTCTACTCTACCCTTCCCGCTATTTCTTGGAATATTGGAAATTATAAGATCGAGGGGGGTCGGTTTTCCAAAGGAAGTTTTGATGTCTGTTCTTGATTATAATTTTGGTAATTAGAATATCTATTTCCGATTCCAGGATTGATTTCAAGGAGTTTTTCTTTTAAAAAAAAGTTTATCAATTAAATATAATTTTACTGATCGTAGTGGGAAACTCCATACATTTAATAAGTAAAATAATGTCCCGTTATAGACTTTTACAGACAACCTATATTTATCTGTATTATAAAATAATGTATTGATTAATACAATATCATTAAATGTTTTGTTAAATATACAGGATGCAAATTTGATTTATTTTGGCCAACCATATTACTTGTTATTTTTTTTAAAGGAGTTATTGGTAAACATGAATATAGTATATGTACAAACACACAAATAGATAAATAAATACACAGCCCCGAGGGCCCTTTTAAGAGCTAGCAGAAATAGGATAACATTACAACACATATACTAATGGTGCCCTTTCTAGACAGACTAACTTTCCCGTTAGTTAAAGGTTGGAATATATATATAACAGCTTCAAAGATACTGAACTTAAATAGAGTTATCCATCCCCTTCCACCAGTACCACCTTAAGCCCATTAAATTTAGGTAACGTATTATAAAGAGAGTATTCAAACACATTTCCTCATTATGGTCGGTACACACGCCAAATCACCACTATCTGGCATCGCAGTGTGACAAGTTAGATCCTCCCAAACCCCCTTTCCCCTTTCCTATGTCCTTTCTATACCATTACAAGATGACCCGTATAATGGCCCTTCTGGTAAAAGGGGAAGATGGATGTTCGCAGCGTACTGGGTGAGCCGCCGAGGCCGATCGCTCTTGTTTGCACCTGCCCGGTCTCGCCGGCTCAGCCAACACCTGTCAATTTTAGAGAACAACCACCGTTCACCCCCTTACCCAGCGTGCTTGCTATCCATTTCACCTGACTCCTCTATAAGACGAAAGGCACCCTAGAGGCGCATCTCGTTCCGCGCCGACCAAGAGTTACACGACTCAAAAACATTCTGAGTGCTACATTTCGTTGCTGCTGTCATGTTTTTTTCCCCCTCTACCCTCCACCATTTCTGTTTGATTTTTTTCTAGACTAGGNGGGGGGGGGGGGGGGGTCGGAGTCACAAAAGTTTGGACTGAAGATAGAGAGATTTATGTCAAAAGATAATACCTTCCTGCCTCATTTATACCTGGGAGAATTTACCACGTCTCTTTAAGTGAGGGCGTTATTTCCAAGTTTTGCAATTCGTTTGAATCAAAGTAGGGATACTTGATTCAAATAAAGAGGTTTTACATCGATCTCAACAAAAAATAGAGTGTATTCAATCTATATTTGGAATACCAATTCAATGATTAAAATATATGTATATCAACACGACTATTTAAAATATAAATGGCCATATATTTTAATAAATATAGATATTTAGCACATAAAGTATGTATTTATTTTAAGATTATGCTAAATTTAGTAAACTGTTGCAAATTAAATTGTAATCTATTGTTATAGGTAGTATATTTGTGTGTATATATATATATATATATATACACAAATATATATATATATACACAAATATATATATTTATTTAACACAGTGTCTTACTAACCATTCGACTTATACACACCTTTAAAGGTAGTTTAATAATGTTAGTAATGTAAATAATGTACTTATTTAACTACTAAGCCTACATTAAATTATTATTATTATACTGTGCAACAAGCTTTGATACGCTTAGTGGTTAGTTATAATTTAAATGATATGTTACACAATTATATATTAATTCATGGCCCAGCATTCCCAACATGAGTTTTGAAATGTTCTTAGTTGAAAAAAAAAACCTTGAGCCAAATCAATTTTCTCCGCATCTATGTTTTGTATCATTTTGATTCATCCTTTTGAAATCGACAGAGAGAGAATCGATTCGCGAATCAAATCGTTACCTTCAAATCAATATAAAAATCGATTATTGGAGTTTAAGGAATCTATTTTTGTAAAATCTATCTACAAGATGGAGCATCCCTAAAGGCGGGTTCCCATGGAGCTGTATGCAAAACTTACGACCTAATTATTCGTGGGAACTAGTTATCAAACAGGAGAGGTCGTGAACGACTTCTATCGATGGTGGTGAATTATTATCAACTTGGTCAGAAAGCTTCAGTCGTGTACTGTACATTCGTCTTATCGTGGACCTAGTTATGAAAAAGTGGGACCGCGGTGTGTTAACATGTCTGTGTACAGGGTAAATTGTGATTAGTTACTGAAATTCATTCAACTTTATAAGAACTCAGAGTGTCTTTTGAACCATGATGAGATATTTTAATTGACTGAGGAAATATATGGTGTGAACAATCCACAGTTTCGACGAATCAAAAAGTTTAGGCAAGTAGACGGTCGTGCACTTGACCCCGTAGGAACCTTCCTTAAATATAATAATTGACTTATTGTTTATTTCAACATGTGGTGTTGTCTGTTGAAATAATTGTGTTTTGGTATATACACAATTTATTTGTAAATTTGAAAAATGGCAGCTGGGCACAGGAATAATGTGTATTTTTTCAAATTTACGAATATGATACTTGAGGCTGCTTTATCTATAGCCAAAATATTACTTCCCTCTTGCATGCTTTGCTATTTATGTACAATTAGCCATACAAAAGCTAGAGCTCTCTATTTTACACACAATGTATTATTCTAATACAAGACATATTAAAATTATACATAAACAGTGTGTGTCGCTTTATGTGGGAAGTAACTGGGGTGTGGATATAATAGACCTGAAAATAGCACAACAATCTTATGCACATAATATGTCCTATGTTCGATGGTTCCCGAGATTAGACCTTCCAAGATTCTGCTGGAAATGTTAAAAGCCCTACTTGATAAAACCCTGTTGCACCTCTTGTAAGTGACGTATCACTGCTAGTACACAAGCAGGGCTGCAGCTACACTAACAAGGGTCTATCAAGGAGGATTATTAACAATTATAGCAGAATATTGGAAGGCCTTATCTCTGGAATCATCGAACATAGTACATATCTTTATATGGACTATTTGTGTTATTTTGAGGTCTAATATCAAAACCCAAGTTAATTACCACACAAATAGTTACACCCTGTATATAAACCCGATTTAATAAGGGTGGAGGATTGCCAAAAGTCCAGACCAAAGAAAATAAGAGATAAACATCAAATAGATACAAGGTGGGTATCTCTTGGATTATACAATATGCTACTTACAAAATTATAATAAAATTTAAAAATCAATTAAACCAGGAGTGAACATTGATCTGTTGAACAAGTAGCACGGGAAAGTATACTATGTTTGAAGAAATGGATGATCTTCTCTTGCGATTGTTTGGTACTTATCACGTAGATGTCATGAGTTTTCGTAATATGCCGAGATATGATAATTTGAGACTCTATATTCTCTTAAACAAATTAATTACGTAATTAAAGTGTTCTTTTACGTCACCGAACCACGTCGACATCGTCACGGTTAGGTGAAATAAGGATTAGTGGGGTCCATACTTTTGAATTTTTACTGTATTTGTTTAATTAAATTATTTTGTTATCACCGCTTCTTACTACCTGTTCACACGAATATTTGATAATTACTTTAATGAGGTAGGGGTGAGTAAGGAAGCATTTTAAAGGTAACAAACCCGCATTTGCGTGGAAGGAGAGTGGTAAACCATTAAGGAAAAACCACCCTTCGTAGACCCAACCGGGATTTGATCCCAGATCTCAACATATTCAACAGGCCAGTTTAACATGAGAGTGACGCCGCACAGTGTGGTATTTTGGCAATCTAAGAGGAAAAAATTATTTAATTAAAAGAATAATATCTTTCATTGTTTTTGGGGGCTATTTATTACTCATAAAATACACAAAGGAGAGTATATGTACCTATTTTATAATACAATAAAAATATACATAATTATTAAACTACACAGTTGCTTATTAAAAATTACAATAGATTAAACATGGATTAATTAGATGCTAACACTTGGCATTCAGTTTGACATTTATATTATTATTGATAGGGCCTAATTATTGTAAAACATAATAATCAAAAGACAGCTATATGCGAAAACGTAGCATATGAGGGGGGGGGGGTGTAATTGGTGATTGTAAATGTAATAGGAAAACAGACTTATTCGGATTCACTACTGTCAGTACATTCTTCTAATAAGTCCTCTGATGTGTCATCTGAAACATAATTTATTTCTATTAGTGCTGGATTTATTTCACTTGACGTTTCTAATAAATTTAACACTTCAGTACTGATTTTTTCATGTAGAGTTTTAGGAGTTGCACGCAAACAAGCAATAAATGGGTCTTAGGTGATGAGTAACCTATTAAGTAAGTCAGTATTTGTATCAATTCTGGAAGTTTTTCTTGCAAATAATTTCCTGTATTGCTTGTTTGCAGACCTTACCATCTATTATGCAGAATATCAATGTAGACTTTACAGTAACATTCGTGCCATTAACAAATATTTTGGAAGATGAAATTGTTGCGATTTGTCTCTCAATTTTCCTAACCTCTGTGGATATCACGTCTACTGATTCCTTGGAAAATATAAATTTGATGGGGCGACAGTGTCTGATCGAAGATGGAGCGGGATTTTGCCAAAGTATGGTTTTATTAGATTCCTCAGTACCTGAGTAAATCTGTATGGGTACCATAGAAATGCTAAATAAACTTTCATCGGTAAAATGCTCTTCAGAAAACTTTTGCCGGTATCTATTTTGATCTGCCCCATCAAAACCCCATTTTCTGATTATATTGAGAGTACTATTCTCGGGAAAACACAAACTCTCCATTATTTGTTTAACGTTACATAACCGTGATACTGTGTGGTCAATCAGCGATTGGAGTGGTATTTCGGCTGTTGTTTCTGTTATGGTAATTCCAGGAGGATAACATAACTGTTTAGCTTCCTTAACCTTGTAATAAGGTAGATATAATTTACAATATAAGTCTTTGGCTTGTTGACGTATGAGGTTGTACTGGCGTGTTGAAAGATTGGCATCCACTATTAAAGCAAGTGCTTGATCGGCAGATAGTAAAGCTAGCTTTTGATGTAAAAACTTTCGTCCCTTTTTGATTGTTGTACCTCTTTCTTGGAGATGCAAAACAGAGCTCTTTAACTATAGCTGTGGAGTCCCTTTTCCCTTCTTTCCGTAGTTTCATTTCTGTGGCCATCAACAGTTAATCATGGCTGGTTGAGTCAAGAAGTATTTTTACTTTTAGTGTTCTAGCCTTAGGACCACAGCTACTAAAAAGCTTTTCAGGCCTACCAGGCCTGTTAATGTCACAATCTTGTTTTGAAGTACTTGGGGAAGCTTGAAACACAATCGCAGGAAATGTAATATATCCTTGAAGCCAGGATGAATAGACATTCAGGAACCGCTCTTGATGTCTTGCCACTTTATCCCATTTCTTTTCAATTTTTTGACGAAAATTCCTTATTGTTGCTTTAATACTTTTTAGAGCAGTTTCAGAAAACGATTAGTTGTTCAATTATTGCAAAATAAAAGATAAAATGGCTTCGAATCTCGAATTCTTCGAATTTTTCACCCATATGCAAGATAAGGATGTATGAGTAATTGGCGGATTCATTCTGTAAATAATGAAAAATAATTTAGTGCGCAAATTTGCGCAAAACTTTTTTTGTGTTTTGAATATATGAAAGAACTAGATTTAATTTGTGTATAGCAGTCACGCTGTATAAAGTGGTATAATATACTGAAACCTACTTATAATAAAAAAAAAATAGCTTTTATATTAAGCGAAAATTATTCACGTTTTCAAAAGTTGTCTCCGGGTCAATAAAATATAATTTTGAAAAAATAAATCGCTTAATAATAAGTTAAAACAATGAAAATAATAACTGCAATAAAGATAGACCACTGGAGAACACGGAGGATGTACACTGGTCTAGCGAACTTAAAGGACTGAACAGAGTGAGTTTGGGCTGCGCAAGACAAGTGCGAGTATAGACATGTTCGGGCAAGTTTCAGCATTATGCCGTGCACTTATTGAGGAACCAAATCACGCAGACACACACTAGGGATGTTCTATTATTGAATACAAACATAGTTTCACTCTTTTGGTTCAATTGAAAAATTGATTTTTTTCCAGCTAGATTGCTGAAATATCACACTCTGCGCCGTAGATAATGCAACCACTGAATTGGCTGATTTAATTATTACAGTTTATTAAGACATAGATATACTTAAAATGTGTATATAATATATATAGTAAAAGATAGCTATTTAGAAAATTACTTTTCAATTAATTTATTTTTTATTGAAATAAATACAATCATTTATTTTTCACATAGAATTAAACATATAAATATGGCAAAGAACGTCATAATTTTGCGGTATATCGCCAGATGGAATTTCAAGTAAAAGACATATCCATTTGAGGTATGTTTAATCAATATCTCGCCCATAGCTACGTCAATAATTATAAACCTGTTTAATTTAAAATTACTAACAGATATAACACTATCGTAATTTAAGTTTAGATTAAAAAAATATAGAATATAAACTCAAATTAATAAAATCAGCCAGGTTGTATATTTTTTTAACTTCCGCCCATTGTTTCTAGAGTAGTAAAGGACATTTTACAAACTATATTGTATAAACAGTTCTTAAAACAAAGTACAAATTTATAGAAGTAAAAAAAAAGGTAAAATATATTTGAACGTTGGCTACAAGTAATCGTACAAGAAGCGGAATAAGATTTAGTGGGTTGAGATTCTCGGGATGTATGAGCCATTACAGTAATTGTTTTCCTTTATCTCGAGCTGCAAGAGGGGAGTCGAGATTAGTGGTCGGCTGGATTCCAATTTTAATTAGTCTGGCATTTCTTAGGGTTTGGCTTTCTGCTAGTCTGCTCCTTCGGAGCGAATACCTATAAACGCTCGTATTAACAGGGTTGCCGCAAGACGAACAGGAAATTTATAAAGATTAACTTTAGTATTTCAAGAGAATGTTGAGAAAATGGATTATGTAAGACTCTGATTTGCATACTACAAATATAAAATAGCCTATCGCCTTGATGGGATGAATAAACATTCTTAATATTGATTTTTTTCAATGATATTATACCTTTAAAATATACATATTATGCATAATATATACTAATATAACTGCGTTTTATAAAAAAAAGTTTATATCAGTATACATTTTGAGTTATATTATTACAACTATAGCAGCCAGCCATTACCTTCACAAACTCACATATAAGAGTGCATACATTCTGGAATCAAACTAAGTCTCTCTTAACTAGTGGTTTTACTCCATTCCCACTAACCCACCATGATAGACTAAAAACCTTATTTCTTTGGTGAGAATTATTATTTTTTACTTACCTACTCTATGGTATTATTAGGAAATCTAAAGTTTATTGCCGCACTTACAAAAGTACACCACTTCTCCCTATCTTGAGTTAATTCTATCCAGTCCACCTTACTACACCCTTTCTCTTTATGGTCCATCATACTATTATTATCCTTCTATCTGCGTCCTGACCTTCTTGCTGGTCTCTTCCCATGTGGTTTACCAGTCAATATTATCTTTAGTTACAGTTATATTTTCCAAAATTTAACAAAGCACAATATATAATAATATTATATTATTTAAAATCTAAACTGTATTTTTTATAGTGATGTAAATCGACATTGATAATTCAATCAACAATTTTAGTGAACCGATATAAAATATATTAGAACGCATCCTTTGAACTAAATTTGTAAAGATTAACAACATTTGAAATCCACACTTTCGTCAATATGCACATGACAATTTAAAGTGTCTGCTTATATCTGAACAGATAGAAAGACGGCGTGCTGAAGAAAGCCTTTGTTTAAACGGCGTGAACAGTCGAATTTTTATAAAAAGAGCCCCTTATCTGACAGCTATAAAAGTCTACTTTTACGTTGTTATTCGTTAACTCATGTGATCTCCAGCTGTACCTTTGATAGATATTATCAATACCTATAAAATAACACTAATTTTGGCTTCAAAAAAATATATAGCTCTATTCTTTTTAAAGGTCCTTTTTATGAAAATTGGACTGAGAAACCCATCAGAACATTTTTGTTACACGTTCACTCAATGGTTTAGTCCATAGGGATTGTTGAGATTCCAAGTTTGTGACCACAACTTTTAATGTAGACGATCGCTTTTACTAAAATAGTGTACGCAGATATGAAATTAGTGTGTACCCTCAGCTTACCCTGAACGGTAGTAAGCTTACCTTGACTGACTACACTATGACCCTATCTTGTAAGCTACACCATGATGTAATCAAGAAAAGATGTCAGTCTTAGCTTGACGGGTCCTCCTATAATTCTAGCTTATAATCATCACCATGGTGTCATCAAACAAGTTAAGTGTGTTATTTTTCAGCGTAAAGGTAGCACTCTTACCCTGATGGATTACACTGGCGATAATAAGATAAAGCAACACAGTAATCTGTCAAGGTAGATCTGCTACCTTTCAATCTAAACAAAGTATGCACAAGCTTTACATTTTTAAGGGTAAATAAATAGTGTAACTTTTTTATATATTACATAATGAGACGTAAAAATAAAATGTTAATATTTAAATAAAAACTTCACAAATTAGTATTTATTAATATTAATTTAAAAAGGTATTACAAGAGTTTAGGCACCAAAGAATTTATACCATATTCTGTGTGAAAATGTTTTATATATATTACAAATTAATAACATGCACTGGTGGTCACGTGGACAAATACATTAGTCTTGTATGGTGATTGGGATCGTATCCTGGCCGGCTGTACCTGTTTGCTAACTCTTCTTCGACCTAAATTCTGGTAGACCTCCTCTAGAATTTCAATTCCCTCATCTTTACCCCGTTGGAGTAAAATATTCAGACCGAACGGGCCGGTAGTAAGACGCAGAACACGGTACACGTGATACCAATTATATCTGGGTTGAACCTAAAATAGTGAAGTATACCAAATACCGGGTGTTCATTGAAAAACTTTCCACTAAAATATCTCGAAAACAACGCATTGCAGAAAAAAGTGTTTTGAACAAAAGTTGTTTGGTTCTGAGGGGGAAGCAAGGTGGTAAGGCCGGCATGACCTTGGGTAGCGTTGCTAAGGTGATGTTAAGGTCACTTTGATTTTCTTTTAATGAGACCCCCTATTATTGGTTACTATTCTTGTAGATCACGTTGTGGCATTAAAAAAAAAGGTGGTTTAAAGCTTTTTAAAGTAAAAGCTATCACTATAAATGAGTCTCACATGTTTCTGAGCTGCCGGCATCGGGCGCAGCATTAGAATTTGGCCTATTCAAACATAGCTCAGGGAGGTACAAGTGTTTGTGTGTAAGATCGTTAACAAAACACTATTTTTACTATCAATGCCAGTTACAAATACATGGGTCGTCTCGTTTGATTTCTACTGTTAATATCTAATCCTGGAAAATGAAAGAAAGAACATAATTGATTATTCTGTATGGAGCTGAGGCTCAATGCGCTCGAAGAACGGTGACAATATTCAACCCAGACATCAGGATAAAAGGTATCACATAGTTAGTTATGTTAGGATCTTGTTTCAAAATTTCAAGAAACTGGATCAATCGTAAACAAAAGACTGACTGTGCGTCCAGTCTTGAGTGAATTAACTCAAGTGGACATTCTGGGCACAGTCTCTTACTAACCAGGTCAGGATTTGCACATAGGCCGCCGGAGAGGATAAGACACCATTAAAATAGCCTCGGCTAAGGATGATTTCCAAATAAGCGTGTGTTTCGGGCGTCCGTGGCTCGTAAATAAGAGTTGAGTGTAACCAGATGTCGACACAGAATAAATCACAAAGAAGAGAGAAATACGTGTTGTCTCTTGCGTGAGGACGATCGTTTATGGAGGAGGCGTATCTGTGCACACAGCCAATTTGTTTGTCTGATTACACTGAGGGTGGAGGGACAGATATCATCACACATGCTGCCAGAAGACGTGAAGTGAGAAACTAGCGGAAACAAAATTCATTATTTCGTCTCTTCTACGGGATTGTATTTTTTTAAATGATTCTGATAGTGCTAGAGTCCAATGTGTCATCATAGAAATTCGGTGGAAGGGAACGCGAGCTAAGTTCTATGTTTTTATACTTTTTATAACAAAAAACTTTTTTTTACAAAATATGTAATAGGTTTCTTCAGAAGATAAGTTTATTTTATACTTCTACACGCAGTAATAAAAACAATTCTTGTAGATTTGTCATGGACATCGCAAAATTCGAACAGGTCTTCTTTTATCTTTATTAAGAGAATTTATGTGTGTTTTTTGTCACCAAGTCTTACTACCCATTTGGTTTATAAGCGCATTCACTAATTAAGTTAATGTGTTAAGTATAAGGAAGGCTAAATTTAGAGTAAGTGTTCACGAATTTTCATGAAGAGAGAGAGAGTAAATTCATTTAGGAAAGAGCCACCGTCAGTACACCCGACATATTCAAATCCCGATCTCCCTATAATCAGAACTCAGTATATTGCGAGGGTGATGCCTTAAAACATGCGGCCACGGAAGTGGTTATGTTTCTCTTGACATGTCACTATGCCCATGACAGATATAAAAAAACTGATGAGATGATGGAAAGCTAAAAATAACTTTATAATCAACGTGCCCATACCAGCGAGCATGCGATGTGTTGAGATTATTTATATTGGTTTTCCGGTGACGAGGATAGGGGGTCTTAAATGCCAGATGGGCATAGTGAGGTGCTATTTTATTAAATGTTTTCCCATTATACCGGATACGAGAGTACACTTCCTTAAGATTCCAACTTACTCATCTGTGTCCGACTGCTGACTATATACAGATAAGATGCTCTGGAAAATATTACTTGATTTGGATGGAATAACAGTTTATAAAATTCTAAATTCATGCGGCTAACATTGATAACATTTTACTATACTATTTCTGTTATTCTATAGGTGGCGGTTTTTATAATATCTATCAAAAGTGACCACTGTAGATATGATGACTTTATGTATAAATCTATTAAAATTTGTTTTAATATGTTCATTTATTAACATCTACTGTTCTTTATACCAAAATTATCCAATGAAACGCATTACCAAGTTTTGAAAAGATTGACGGGATTTCACAAGCAGTTCTTTCTCATTCTGTATCAAACTTGTCCTTTGAAACCAATAATAATTCATAAGTTTATTACTTTAATTTATGTGTGGTTGATTAAATATATAGTGAGGGTGAATGAACAGTTTACTGGTGCAGTCCTGCCAAAATTAGCTAGCCCTGGGAAAAAACTCACCAGCTGCCTCCGGTAGTAATTGATATTAAGTGTGTCATACCCGCTTTGCTAGCCACATGGTATAAGGCACTACTCGCAAAATATACTAGACTGCCGATGACAAGGAGATCGTGGTTCAATCCCTGTCAGGTGTATTGAGGATGGTTTTTCTAAAGGGTTTCTCCTTCTCCACGCAAATGCGAGTACAATTCCTGTGAATTAATCCTTACTTAGCCTTGGCCCATTAGCATATTTAGTACATAAGAGTATGATCCGAATGGGTAGTAAGACTTGGTGCTAAAAAAAAGAGGTGTCATAATATTCGGTTAACGTGTGAACGCTCATAGTTTGCCATTTGATGAAGACTTGCTTGACGTTACACAGGCCTAGCTAGAGTCCCATTTTAATATGAAGGGTCTTATTCGACAGCTATAAAAGTTAATAGATCTACTTTGACATATTCATACGTCAGGTCATGTGATCTGAAGTTATCACTTTTGATATAGATCATAAATACCTAAAATATAGTAAAATGTTATTAATGTTGATAATGAAAAAAATAATTATATTTTATGAAAGTTCCTTCCTACCAGAATCCTATTAGGTATAGTTATTTTAACGTCATTTTCATTCTCACTATGCTTTAATGTTAATTAATATAATCTAGGATAGATTTAAGAAACTTGGAAATTTCATACTGTGTTTTATTCTATAAACTTTTGATTTTAATTTTACACAGCTAGAAAGTTAATAAGACAAATCTACGGTAAAATTTTCATATAAAGGGCCTTTAACTGTTAGAAAAGTTACTAAATAAATTTTCCTGCATTCATACGTCAATGCATGTGATATTTTCTTCTGTCAGTTTTAATGTTAATTATCAATTGTATAAATTGACCGTAGTAATACTACCAATTATATCAATACTGACTCCAATAGAATATGTTCGTATTTTCCGGAAATTTCTTCCTATGAAAATCGTATGTATCAGCCCCACCGTCCACTCTTAAGAGTGCAAGGTCTGTGAGGGTTGACGGTGTAGTTCTTCGGTCGGCAGCGGGGGTGGTTAAAGGGGTAAGAGAGGAGTGCCAAGTGTGGAAGCAAGGAAGCCATCCACCAGGCAGTAAGTACAGATTTGCGTGCACAGGTTAGAAAAGGTAGGGTGAGGGTTATATGGGGCCGACTTGTCGTAATGTCCGATTTGTCCACTGATGGGGTGTGACAAGGCCGAGGGTGAAAGTAAACAGAAGAGCCACCCCCTACCTCTTCCCCCGCTCCCTGCAAGGACAAAGAGATGACCTGATAGGAGCAGGAACAAGGCCGCCAACATGTGTATGGGGGAGGGGTTCTAATGGACTCAAATTCCATGTCTTTACGATGCCAAGATATACCCAGGAAATAATAAAAAAAACTGGTCTAAAATATATCTTTTGTCCTTTATTGAAGTTTTTTTTACATAGATTAAATTATTATCTTGATTATATCTCGGTTGGCTTTTTTGCAATCCATTTTATTTGAAATTTACTATCAATATTAAAGGCTGCTTTCAATAGGAAGAGGATACTACTCACCAGCAAACTGGACATGGATAGCAAAAGCCAAGGCTGCTTTCAACAAAAAGAGGATAATACTCACCAGCAAACTGTACATGGATAGCAAGAGCCAAGGCTGCTTTCAACAAAAAGAGGATACTACTCACCAGCAAACTGGACATGGATAGCAAGAGACAAGGCTGCGTTCAACAAAAAGAGGATACTACTCACAAGCAAACTGGACATGGATAGCAAGAGCCAAGGCTGCTTTCAATAGGAAGAGGATACTACTCACAATGCAAACTGGACATGGATAGCAAGAGCCAAGGCTGCGTTCAACAAAAAGAGGATACTACTCACCAGCAAACTGGACATGGATAGCAAGAGCCAAGGCTGCGTTCAACAAAAAGAGGATACTACTCACCAGCAAACTCGACATGGAGATGAGGAAGAAAGCAGGGAAGTGCTTCATATGGAGCAACTGTTTGTATGGAGCCAATACACGGACCTTAAGGAAAGAGGCGAGGTCATATTTTGAAATATTTGAAAAGTGGTGCTTGAGGAGAAAAAAGAGGATGGAGTGGAAACATCGGGTGACTAGTAAGCGAGTTTCCAGAATAATCAAATTATGAAAAAAGAGCAATTCTGTAGTTGATTCTACTAACGAAAGTCAACTGGATGGGTCCAACAATGAGAAGAAATGGAATACCGAGTGATGTCATAGGAGGCCAGGTAGAAGGGAGAATGGAACCAGGAAGACGAGGAATTCAGCTGATGGATGGCCTCAAACAAGCAAAGATAATGAGGCTTTATGATCTGAAAAAGAAAGTTGTTGACAGAACATGTTGGAGGACTCAATTTAGACAAGGCAATGGATCTGTCGAACAACAGAGCACCTTATAATATTAATAATTATTTTAATTGTTGTATCCAGCGTGCACTAGACTATGTGATAGACTATGTGAACCCACGACTTAAAAACTAGCTTAATTCTTGATCAAACACAACAAAGGCACCAAACCATTAAACCATCACTGTACAAGGAGAATAAGTCATGATATAACAAGTAATACCGTTTCGCTCATGCCGGGAATCGAAGCTGAGCTTTTTAGTTGAGTAGACAGAAGCATTATCGACTGAGCTAAGGGGTTGGCATATGCATAATAGTTACGCATATATGTTAAGGATGAGGGAGGTTGAATTGAGAAGAGGTGTACCACATTTGCGTGGAGGGAGTGTGTAAAGCCATTTAGGAAAAAAAAACTTCATTACATCAGACTGGGATTTGAACCCCAATCTCCCCAACATAGCCAGTCCAGTCTATTGCAAGAGTGACACGTTAGACAGGAGGGGGCGGGGGAGGTAGCAATTTTGTGCCCCAATTCCCCAATTGACTTATAAGCTTATAAATATTCCCGCTGTCAACCTTCGTTTCTCTACTTTACTTTTAATATTTTACTATACATGTTATATTTATTTCATAAGTCTAACCTTTCCTCAAATACTTGTGTGTCCCCAGATTTCTTTAATAAGTATAGAATTAATAAAATGTACATTTTTATATTAAAATATTTAAATACTCATTATCATTACGTAGCCGAGTATAACCGACCAAGGTAGTTCCACCTATATTTAAATGTAACACACAGTATTATTGACACTGACACGTGTTTTAATTAGAGCTTTTTCTAGTGGAAAAATATCTAGTGTGATATGATATGTTGGTGTGTGTGACCCACATAGTCTTTGATATAGTAGATGTTTATTCGATCAAGGTGACCTGGTGGTCTAGGGGTAAGGTGTCAGACTTCTATGCTGGCGGCCGGGGTTCAATCCTCGCTCCCGGCACAGATTTATTTGATTACCAAACCCTTCCTTCACCTCTGACAAGACCTCTTGTGAATGTGAGGAATGCCAGGTCTCCACCGTGGTTCGGATTTCACGTTAAACTGTAGGTCCTTCATTTCATCTCACAATCACCCTACCATTACACATTAGCGTAAGTGCGTATAACCCGAACGGGTAGTAAGACGCGGTGCTAATAATAATAATAATAATAATAATAATAACCTATCACATAACAAGCTGACCGGAGCTTACTCCCTAAGCACGTAGAACGGGATGTGGTCTAGCTTAAAGCTGATTATACCTTACTCCCTAAGCGCGTATAACGGGATGTGGTCTAGCTTAAAGCTGACCGGAGCTTACTCCCTAAGCACGTAGAACTCGATGTGGTCTAGCTTAAAGCTGATTAGACCTTACTCCCTAAGCACGTAGAGCAGGATATGGTCTAGTTTAAAGCTGATTAGACCTTACTCCTTAAGCACGTAGAACAGGATATGGTCTAGCTTAAAGCTGATTAGACCTTACTCCCTAAGCACGTAGAACGGGATGTGGTCTAGCTTTAAGCTGATCAGACCTTACTCCTTAAGCGCGTAGGACGGGATGTGGTCTAGTTTCAAGCTGACCGGACGTTACTCCCTAAGCGCGTAGAAATTTTTCTCGTGTGTTCGGTGGAGTAGGGGAAGGGGGCTGGTGCACATTCAGAAACTGAGCGTAGCGTAGAACTTGTAGAAAACTTTTAATGAGGCTCCCGTCTTCCACTGGCACTCTCTCCCTCCCCCCCCATTTGCCCCGCTTCTTACCACCCCCTCTCCCGTCTTGTGCTAGTTTATAACTCGAATCACAGCCATTTTACAATATTTTAACTCGCGGGCGAATGATTGGGGAAATAAATGTGTGATAGGATTATTGGACCAACGTCAGGATTATCTAGACGTAATTGGTATTTGAATTTTTTTATATTCGAATCTTAACATTTTTTTAAAATGAACTAAACTCTCTTTAAATATAACTTATTACAACGTATTATATTTATTTTTATTTTATTTTATTTAAGGCATTTAGCTTACACTTTATGAACCAACTGAGTAATATATACTATAAATTATCCGGGGTCTCATTAATAGGGTTGTGGATTAACTGGGGGGAGGGGGGGAATTTTTAAAAATTATTTGATAAGATTTCAAATTAAAGGCCCGCCCTACATACTACGGTATAACTGTCCGGCGATGTACAGGCCAGTAAAACCGAACGTGTGGATGAAAAATGTAACCTAATTTTGCAGTTGATTGTACATATTAATAGGAAATAAAACAGGTGAGCTTGTGAACATGTCATCGAACGAAAGTATCCACATCTACTTACAACAAATACATAAACACTATATGACTTATTCGGGGGTACTTATGCAGTGTTTACTTTTAAGTCGAAGCGCATTGCTGGGTTTATCAATTTAAAAAAATCATGACAAAGTATTGTTTCTATCATTCCGGGTAGTCGAGAGTATAATGTGTATTACTATACGACTTAAATAACTCATTTAAATCGGGAACAGACACAACACCAAGTCTCAAGGCCATTAATTCATCACTGTGAAATGTGAAAAACCAGGTTTTACTAATAATAAGTTGTTCGGCCCCCTTTGGCTCAGTAGGCAGGTATTTAGGGTGTCAGAGTTTTATATTTATTTCCTTGATATTTTTTTCACACCACTATATAATTTTAATTTAAAATTATATACTTAAATAAGCAAGCGAATGATATAACAATAACATTCTTAGGCCTATCGATGTTAAAGCGGATTATGTCGTTCCTGAAAATTCAAAGAAAAATTAAGGATACCGTTTTATGAATAGTATTTTCTGTGTTTATGATATAAATAATTATATGTGTACCAAAATATTTAGAAATGTAAACATTTTAATTTTCAAATTAAATAAATCTTCTAAACATGAAAGTAGATTCTGTACATTAAGGCGGGACGGAAAGGGACGCAAGAATAAGTGTTTTTGAAGTTTTAATAGCAAACAATTATTTTAGGCAAAATAAATAAAATATTTCTTCTTGAGAAACATAGTTTAATTTTCTGCACATAGTAATATAAACAATTCTTCAATATTTGTCATGACCCCTGAGCATAACAGCATTTGATGAGAAACTTTTTAAACGAAGAGAAAAAGTTATCAATTTCTAGGACATCTTTGATTTGATATTCATGAGCTGTTGTTTTAAATATGTGAAGAAAACTAAATTCTATATTTATGCTGGAGAAATATTTGATTTATTTTGCCAAAAAAAAAATTGACTATAAGAACTGCCTTTAACTCGCGATCCCTACCATGGCACCTTAAAGAATGACATCCAACCAGAGTGTCTCACGGAAATGGATTGCAACACATTAGTGTGAATAAGATCGCCTAAATAGCCCACTTAGGGATTAAACCGTTTTTAAATTTTTTTTGTTTGACAAAATTATATTGTTTTGCTCAAATTAACTCTTTGCCGATAAAGAATAACGGGTCACACATAAAATTTGAAAATATTGAAGGTTTCGGAAACCACAAAGAAAAACTTAAAATAGAAAATACGGGTCCACCTTAGGAATCCAAATAAATATTAAACAACAAGAAATGGCCTACTTCGGTGGTTGAATAGTTTATGGTGTCACAATGGCAGTAAACTGGACTGCCGATGATGGAGAGATTAGGGTTCGATCCAAGTCAGGTGTACTGAGGGTAATTTTATAAAATGGCTTTTCACTTTCCCTCTAAGCAAATACGGGCACACTTACTCTAAAATTAAAACTTCCTAATACCCATCACATTAGTGTAATTAGTATATATACGTACAACCTGAACTGGTAATAAGACGTGGTACTAAATATATGTTATAATAATTTGAATCACTCATACGATTCATTCTACATTCTTCCAGGTGGTTCGGTAGGTTGTATCTTCCCCATGCTAAATTTAACATATTTGAGACCCGTTTTCTCTGGTACCACTGGGGATTTTTGGCTGAAATTTGTGTGTGTGGTTACTTGATACTTTATTATTTTCACACGAGTTTTTCCTAAAATCATTTTTAATTTTAGTTTTAGAATTTCTTTTGTAATGCTCTAATTTTTCTAAGGATAAAATCAACTTACAAATTTTAAACAAGAAAATTTAAAGTCCAATTGTAAAAATTTGTGTAAAAATCTTTATATACATTACAGAAATTAGTGGTAAGAATTTGAAGTAATTAACTTTATTAGGCTCTGAGATAGTGGGGCATTTGTTTGAAAAAAATCAACTTTCAAGAAAAAACATTTTAAACTTTATTTTAACAATTCTTACCAAATTAACATCTATTTAATGGATTCCAGCACCATAAAATGGTTAGCCTGTCCCTTCATCTTCATTATAAACTGCTTTCAGTTTCCTCTTAGCACTTTCACTGCGTTGTCTGACCTTTTTTCGAATTTGAGACAGCATTTGCTTACCTCTCTGCACACACATATTGTCGAGTAAAGTCATAGCCGATGTAGTGTTTTGGATCACCAGGATCCCAAGCATTTTAAAAACACGACATCTTGTGATATTCTCTTTATTAAAGGATAATATGGCATTATAAAACCCAATTGCATAATTTAGTGTGACCGAGACCAAATGACCTAGTTCACAATCTCATTTTGGTACTGACTTTTGCCATGTAGGCACTTGTCTAGAAGTGTAGGATTATCCAGGTCTTTGAAAATTGGCTTTAGTTCTCTCTAAATTGCCTCTGGAATATGCAAGCTCATCGTGGTTGTATGGTTCTATTTATCCTCTGCTTTTTGGTATCCAAACCAACTCTCTTCGCCCTTTTCACAATATCAAGTGAAAATATTCATCCTAAACTGATTTATTCATGTTCACGAGGTTTACAGAGTTTTGCCTAGCAGCTAAGCCATAATATTTATGAATAGCCAATATCCTTTCATCCATGAGGCGACTTCTTCCACTGATTGTCTTTACATTAACAATAACTTTCTTACCTGTATTTAATTTTAGTTTGCTACGACAAGTTCCCGTACGCATTTGCACGTGGCCTACACATTCTATTTTTTAGATTGTGAAACCATCTCCATTTATCATATTTTCTACCACTCTACTGAAGGCACTGGAATCCCTATCACCAAGTAATATATATACTTTACATTATACAAAGGCTCAGATCTAAAAATGTATCTAGCTCTCTGTATTTCCGTTGCTCCACTGGACCAATACAATTGGAGGTACAAGTGTCTCCATGGACACCCTTGAGCTTTTCTTTACGTGTACAGTAATATGTAAGCAATATAAATATCAATTGTATAAACAAATTTATATGAAAGGTAGTGTAAATTTTAGTAACAGCACATAACCTCACAAAGAAGGACAGTATAATTTTTGTTTCTGTAAACCAACGGGAGGGAAAATAGCTGTATTCATAAAACAGCAAAAAAGCCAACCTGTGAATAATTCATACTTATAAAATAGCTACATGGTATAAAATGTAGTAGAAAGCTAAGAAGATATATAAATGTGATGTAATATAAGGAAGCAAAGTAAAAGTGAGTAATCTATGTAAGACTGCGTTCCGCGCCACATGTCATTGTATAATTAAAAGGGGTATAACTTTTCTGATATTTGTTTGATTTAAAAAAATAAAGTCTTAATTCAAAGTTAAAATATTGTAGAAAATTAAATAATAATAAAAAATCTAGTTTCTTTAATAACAGCCTACCGAACCCCCTATTAATGTAGTAGGCCACCTTGAAAAATTTGTAACCAGTACCTGGTACTTTATAAATAGTCTGAACGGCATTTAAGGTGCGTTTCTCAAAAAAGTAAAATTATTCGCCTATAATTAGGAACATTTTGTTTTTATAAAATAGTCTTTCAAATAAAAGGTTGATATCTTTAACATTCATACTTCGATACAACGGTAAGTTATTTCGAACAAAACTGAAAAAATCCGCCTATGTAAAGTACCTTTCAAGTAATTTTATAAGGACAGTGAAATGAGCCATTTTGTTTTTAATGTTAAAAAATGCCTAGATACGAATTTTAATCAAAATAATTGGAGTTGATTTTAGGAAAATAGATTTTTCTCTTTTCACCCATAAGTAAACTATTCTTAATTCTAGGGCTGGATGAATAATTTAGAAAAAAAACCTCTAGGGAACCTAATGAAAACCCTAACTACCAAGTTTCACCCCGATCGGTAGAATGGTTTCGGCTCCATACCAAGAAACTAAACATGCAGACGACATTGCGAAAACCACCTTTTCTGATTCAGGTGGTCAAGAAACTTAGACTATCATCATAATATCGAACTCATTTTTTTACAATAACAATACTTTCTTGTAGACTTTTTAAAAACGTATCAAAATTGTGATTCCCCCCCCCCCCCCCC
>CABFVX010001525.1:130208-155652 GCA_902151425.1 Timema shepardi | reverse complement strand
CCCCCCCCCCCCCCATTTTGCCCAAAATGGTTTGTTTAGTAAAGGCTGAGGGGGAGAGGGGATCTGTTGTTTTTAATCTGGTGTGCTGTGGTAAGGTTGGTCGGAACGCGAGATTGTAATTAAAGAGATGTGGGGAAAGAAATGTCTGAAGGGGCCAAGGGGGGTGGGTTGTTGTTTGCTCTAATTTAGGGTGGTAACACCCTCTCCCCTCTCCCCACCCCCCGACAAAACCGCCTCTCTCTTCACTGAGTTTTTAGTAATTAGTCGGTTTTGATACTCGTTGGATAGGGGTAGAGATAGGAGGCAGCCTTTGCGAGATTGGTCAACCCTTTCCCCCTAGCTCCCAAAAAAACCGCGAAACAACGCTGGGGAATTAATTTTCACTCCCTTTTTTTTTTAGAATCATGGCTACAAAACATTCATTGTGAACAATGAGTCTTCTTACTGTTTCCCAGAAACATAATAGGAATGAAGTTTCTAACGAGAAATTCGAATAGCCAAAGGAAGGATCTTTAAGGCCGGGGATTTAGAGGGAAAGGAAGGGGGATACGCGTGTTTAAGCCCAATTCTTATAGCAAAATATTGTATTTGTCCAAAATAAATACAAAATCTTTCTTCAGTACATACGTTTAGTTTAATTTTATACACATGGCAATCTCAAAATGTCTTAAACATATGTCATGATTATAGTGAAATTAAATGAAACTTTTTAAACTAAGAGAAAACTCATCTTTAAATTCCATGGTATTCATGACAAATATTCCAAAACTGTATAGATAACTAAACGAAGTGCACCAAACTGTAGGAATAATTTATTCATTTTGACCAAAATATTTTTGCTATAAAAATTGCACAAATACACGCGGTTGTAACGAATCGAATCGCGGTATTTGGACTCACATTTAATCGAATAGGAAAGTCATCATAGGGATGCAGTGGCTCTGAATGTTAATAAAAAGTAGAAAGTTGTGTATCTCTTTCACAATCATACGACATTACATAGATACAATGTAACAAAATATAAATAAATGCATTTATATAAACTGTAAGATTCAAATAAATGCAAATAAACTTCTGTGTTATTTTCTAATTTTATTATTGATTTTATTCAATACGTCTTTTTCTCTCGTGTCACCATTGCTCTATTCTCAACCCTTAATTACCTTGGCGTTAAAACTACTACTACGACTACGACTACGACTAGTACTACTACTAATATTAATCTAACATGCATCATGTTTCGATAATCATAGCTTTAAAATACAAAATTTGCCGTGCGAATAAATTAATGTGAATATAGTCACTTTTTGGCTGTCATATTAGGTTCTTTCTATGGCGATTCCACTATATGTTAACGTATTTCTGTGGTGTTCCCAATATATGTTAACGTATTTCTATGATGATCCCACTTCATGTTAACGTATTTATATGGTGATCCCACTATATGTTAACGTATTTCTACGGTGTACCCATTATACACTAACGTTCTTTATAGGGTGATTTTTTACGTAGTAAATAAACAAATGTAGTATTCAACGTCTTTGGTCTAAACCTTTATTTGTAGAAAAAAACTCACAACTATATAAACGTCTGTGTTTATCCTCAACAAACGCATCTGGAAAATAGCGAATCTCACGATTTGTAGCCTTCTATTTATTGTTCCTTAGAGCCTATTTAATTTACCCTGAACCTTAAAAAAATAAACGAAAGATCTAGATGCTTAGACCATTTTCAATTGCCATTAGTCTCTATTTATATAACGCAAATATGGGTGCTTATAACCTAAACAGGCAGTAAGACACGGTGATAAAAAAAAAGATGGAGATCTAAAAAGCCTTTTCTATTAGATTTAGTGGTTTATGATAAATTAATTATTCAAACTTTAATAATCACGTAAAAATATATTTCATGGGTTTTATTTTTTTATGAACTTTATTCGGTATATTAAATTTGTGCAGAAGAATGAATGTATACATCTAAAGTTATTGTCTAGAAGTAAGTTTTAATTACGTTTGTCATTACCGCAACTTTCATAGTTTGTGTAGCAAGTTAATTGTTTTAATGCTTACCCCACCTCCACCCTCTTGTTTTATTTTATATTCAAACAAAAAAGGGGTAGAGGAAACTCTCTAACAGGTAAACACACACTTTGCTTTTAACACAGTTTACTTTAATTCACAAATATGTATTAAAGAGTTAAAAAAAAAGTAAACTCACTAAAAATTACAATATAAGAAATATATTATTATTATTATTAGCACCGCGTCTTACTACCCGTTCGGGTTATACGCACTTACGCTAATGTGTTATGGTAGGGTGATTGTGAGATGAAATGAAGGACCTACAGCTTAACGTGGAATCTGAACCACGGTGGAGGCCTGGCATTCCCCACATTAACAAGATGTCTTGTCAGAGGTGAAGGAAGGGTTTGGTAATCAGATAAATCTGTGCCCGGACCGAGGATTGAACCCCGGCCGCCAGCACAGAAGTCTGACACCTTACCCCTAGACCACCAGGTCACCTATAACAAATATAAATATCTACATATTTTTTATATTGTAATTTTGAGTGACTAGTTTTTTTTTTAACTCTTTAAGGGGTTCAAAGGAGAAGGGTAGTTTTAAAGGAAGTGAACCCAAATTAGTGTGATCTAGGATAAATCATATTTGTAAAACCACCTGACCAAGATTTGAACCTTGAACCACTTTGTACCTCCCAGTCACCAGCTATCCAGTCTAGTGTGAGCTCGACATTGTTGCCGATAATTAATTCAATAAAGTACTAATTAAATATTCAAGAATAAGTAAAAACCCTACAGTGCTCTTTCAGGACGTGTCATAGCTCCATTATTAATCTAAAACATTAAATGGTTCGTTGCACCGCATAGACTTTCTCCCGCTTATATCTTAAAAGAGACATTTACTAAAACATCGTAAGCTTTGTGAAACGAGATAATAGGTATATACATTGTTGTAGAAACACTACATCAAAGATCATAGAGTATATCATATACACTGTTACTTACTCTATGGCATTATGAACTAGGAACACTGTTACAGAATAATGGAGAAAAGAGAAACATCTTTGTCCACCAAAGAGCATATGAATAAAATTCATTTTCAAAGGCCTGAATTAAAAAGTTTGTTTTTTTACTTATAGCTCAAAAAGTATTGGTTTTATAAAAATATATTTCAAATAAAAGCTTTTTATCTTTAATAGTGCTACAATTTTACAATAATAATGTAATGATATTGGTTTGGATTAATCTAAATTATGTAAAAAGTCATGGATGAAGGTAAATTTTATTTAAAGTAATATATGTAGAGTATCCTTTTAAGATTCATTCATGAAGAAACACGAGCTTCTTAGAAACAATGTGAAAAGTATTTCACCACTAAAATATATTTTTATACCATATTTCTTGTTAAAAGAATAACTGCGTCAATTCTTGTTAAAGGGAACAACTTTATAGTATTTGGCAGAAGACGCCATTTCTCTATACCAATAAGAAGCTAGCCTTCACAAAACCTGTCGCCAGGACTCTTTCTATTAGTTGAATGTTACACTCTTGAAAAAGGGAGAGAAAGGCAAGGGGTATGTTATATATAAACCATTGTGCGTATGTTTAAGGCAGCTCCGGGATCCAAACATCTACACCGAGATCTCACTCACGCCCAAGTCGGTCTAACACAGTATAATATAAATCACATCAATATCACAAGTGTGCAGTGATATAAAACATTTAATTGAAATATGTACAAGTAATTAACAAGTGTAATTTAAATAAACCGTGTGTGAAATAACAGCCATCAACAGTCCTCTTTCTTCAATTTTATTAATATACCGATTTAATTAGTGCTCGAACACGGGGCTATAGACAGCTGGTTAAACGGTATCGTTTCCGTACAGTGATGAAAGGCGCTCGATCATGGAGCTTTAGACAACCTATAAATCATCACAGCATTATTATATCAGGGAATTAATCCGCAGTGTTTCAATCGACGCCCGATGCGGGGCGATTGATTCCATAGTGTTACGATTGACGCCCAAAGAGTGGCGCGATTAATCCATATTATTACATTAAGTTATTTCCTATTTTAAATAGTCGCGTGGAAATGATGAAAATTGGAAAATTTCCGCTATGTAGGCTATAGTAACCTCAGTAATTTTTATGAGAAAATGAGAGCTGCCATCTTGTTTATAATGATAAAAAAGTGTCTACATTGTTACAGTGATAACATTTTAATTGACGTACAAATTACCTTCGTCCGGTCACTAATACACTTCCACGATATTTACATAATCACTCACCTTAACGTAATTTGATTGAAACGAATATGACCCAACTATTAGACTTTGCGAGTGTCTTAAAGAATAGTCTGGGAGCGAGTGTATTCAAGAATAGTCTGGTAGCGAGTGGAGTGTCTTCAAGAATAGTCTGGGAGAGAGTGTCTTCAAGAATTGTCTGGTAGCGAGTGTCTTCAAGAATTGTCTGGTAGCGAGTGTATTCAAGAATAGTCTGGTAGCGAGTGTCTTCAAGAATAGTCTGGTAGCGAGTGTCTTCAAGAATAGTCTGGTAGCGAGTGTCTTCAAGAATAGTCTGGGAGAGAGTGTCTTCAAGAATTGTCTGGGAGAGAGTATCTTCAAGAATAGTCTGGGAACGAGTGTATTCAAGAATAGTCTGGTAGCGAGTGTCTTCCAGAATAGTCTGGTAGCGAGTGTCTTCAAGAATAGTCTGGGAGCGAGTGTCTTCAAGAATCGTCTGGAAGCGAGTGTCTTCAAGAATTGTCTGGTAGCGAGTGTATTCAAGAATTGTATGGTAGCGAGTGTATTCAAGAATTGTCTGGTAGCGAGTGTCTTCAAGAATAGTCTGGAAGCGAGTGTCTTCAAGAATTGTCTGGAAGCGAGTGTCTTCAAGATTTGTCTGGTAGCGAGTGTCTTCAAGAATAGTCTGGGAGAGAGTGTCTTCAAGAATAGTCTGGGAACGAGTGTCTTCAAGAATAGTTTGGGAGCGAGTGTCTTCACTATATTAATCTTAAAGCGAGTGTCTTTAATACTATTCTGGGAGTGAGTGTCTTTAAGATTAGTCTGAGAGTTCTCCATCATAGAAGCAGGATCCTCTAGTATAATAATCTTTTCGACATTTTGGTTTTTTAGTCGTGTGTTGTTTGACGGTTACTCTCAAAATACAGGATAATAGCTCACACATGACTTTAAAAACTAACTTAATCTAGGGCAACATAGCACTAAAACTCAATCCTAGAAGTATATATATCATAGTATTTTGAAAGGATGAACCTTTTATAAAATACGAATATATTATTTTGCGCTCAGCTTTGTTAACATTTTACTATATTATTAGTATTATTTTATAAGTACAGTATTAATATTATTGATCAAAAGTGAATGTTGAAAATTAGTTGACTTGATGTATGAATACATTAAAGAAGATCTGATAACTTTCTTAGATGTTAGTTTCTTCTTATGGAAATTGCAATGTGGTAAGGCTACATTAAATAAAAATATATAATGAATTTGTAATCGACCCAAGGTCCCAAAGAGCCTTCATGGAACTATTTTGGGCTTCTTCAATCCCTCGACCATGGTTGATTCTTACAGACCATAGGTTCGATACCAGGTGATAATTACTGAAATATTTACTATAGACCTATATAAATGTAATGTCACCATGTTAGTAAATTTCTATGCGATGGGGCTAGTTGTTGTGTAATATTAGACGCACCGCACTTGATTAAGCTAGTTTGTAATTCGCGTGATATAGGGCCTGCTTGGTCTTAGAAAGTATATGTTAGCTATTACAATTCAAAACAGTAACGTAGATGGGCATTGTATTACAATATGTTTTTAGAACTCATTACTCGGTTGAGTTATCCGCATATAACTACGCTGATGGACATAGAGTGGAGGAATTATGAATTTAAATTAAATATACCCTCATTTACATAGAGGGAGAATGGGACACCATTAAAGAAATAGCACCTTACTAAGCCTGGGTGGTATTCTAGCCCCGCTATTCCCGTCACCGACGAATCAGATGAAACAGGACTGATACCTTTGTCCGCGCGCCCAGCAATGCGGATTTTATCCCATTTAAAAGGGGGCCAAGCTACCACGAACAGACTATGCCTCTCCGTGATCGCCTCTCAACAGCATTGTTTGCATACATTTCATGGACGGAAACGTTGGTAGCAAAAACAAAAGACAATTATTATTATTATTATTATTATTATTATTATTATTATTGAAACTACTATAATTTCAACTTTACATTCTGTGACTTTCCTCATTAATATTACAGTGAACTGTTACAAGACAGAGCAAGCAAACAATTAGAGAAACACGTTTCAAGTTGATTAAAGCGCATTGCAGAGTGTGTGTGTGTGTGTCTTTACAGTCCAATTTTAAAAGAAATGATCTTATAACTAGAAAAGTTACTAGATAAATCTAATTTCACGATTTCATACGTCAAGTTACATGATTTGCTGCTCTTACCTATGGTCATTACTAATAAAGTAACGCTAATACTATAGTAAAACTTGATTAATGTTGACCTCAATAAATCTCTTTGCATTTTACAAAAGGCCATTTTTTTGAAAATTGAACTGTAGCCCCCGTGGCCGAAAGGGGTGCGCTGAGACTTAGGGGGGAGGAAGACTTTCTGGAGATTGCTATAAGGGGTATTCCACATATACTAAGGACAAATGCTGGCGCATGTTCTTAAAACTTGATTGTCCCTAGATTTAATACATCTGATAAAGTAGAAACTAGATAAATATAAATATGTTTGATATTTTAAAATTATCACTTTATACACTTGGTTACTAACAGTTTATATGAGGAAGTATTAGGGATGAGGAGGGAAGTTTATATAAAGTGTACTCGTATTAGCATGGAAAAGGTAAGAGAAGACCTCAGTGGCACCTGACTGAGAATCAAACTTTGACCTTTATGTCAGCTGAAATCCAATCTATAGTGAGCTTGGCACTAAAGACCGTATGACCACCGTTGTTGATATCACTTTGGTTAAATTTGTAACAAATATTTTTTTGATTGTGAAGTAAATAAATGTTACGACATAATTGTACATATTTTCTCATAGCCTTATCTCAGTGGAAAGACAAGTTACCGACTGTGAGCTAAGGTGTCGGGCAACAATTATATAAATTTAGAACAGTTGTCAAGGCAGGACCTTGGCTTACAATTTTTTGTGAGACCCAAGTTGAGCATTCAACGAGGTTATAATTTTATAACTGCACGTTCTAATTTGTGTTTGCATATAAAAAAAAATCTGCCAACCAAATTACAGGTATTCATTTAAAATTCAGGGTTTCCTGTACCGTCACGATCCCCAACACGCCCTCTTGCAGTTTAATGCCCTTTCTGTGGTTTCAAAAAACTTTCAATACGCTAAATATCCCAAATTAAAACGTAAATTACTTTTGTCATGAAATACATTAGATTTTGTTTAGACTCGAGTTGTACGGGCGTACACACTTCATATTGCATTACTGATTGTAAAGGTTTATTTTATTTTATTTATTACTCTAATTGGAAAACACGTCCACTCCATTCTCCGAACACAATGAAAATAGAAACTCCTCACTCCCCTTTTTCACCACCCTCCCTCCCACTCCTGTTTCGCTGGCACGTTGTATATGCGCGCTTTTAGCTTCGCGCGGCGCCTTGCGGTCGAGTACAGCCATGTTCATAGATATACTTTCTTTCAACTTTCTCACGACCCCTTAAAGAAAGTATTGTGATCGTAAAAAAAAATACAATTCTGTATTTTAATCGTTTCATGACTTGATTCATCCCCCCACCCCCAAAAGTGATTTTCGCGTTGCCGTCTGTCTTTCGGTTTGTGTGTCGGTCTAGAGCCGAAACTGTTTAATCGTTCGGGCTAAAAAAAACTTGGTATCTGGGGTTTTCATAAGGTCTCCCAGAAGGATTTTTCTAATTATTTTTTCCCATACTTGAAATTAAAGGCAGTTTATTAAAGAATGAATATAAAAAAACTTTTTTTTTTCTAAATAATAGGCTATAACAATTTTGATTAAAATTAGTATTTTGGCATTATTTATCATTAAAAAAAATTTGGCGTCTCGTTTTTCCGGGAAAATTAATTAGAATGTATTTTACATAAGTGGATCTTCAATATTTGTTTTAGCACCGCACCTGACTACCCATTCGGATTATACGCTTGTATACTAACTCCGCTATTGGGTTAGGGATGAGGAAAGTTTAATTTAGAAGAAATAAACCCACATTTGTGTATAAGTATGGTGATAAATCAGTTATAAAAAAAACCACTCTCTGTACACCCGACCGGAATCGAACCACGATTTCCCCGTAATCGGCAGTCTAGTCTATTGCGAGAGTAGCGCCTTAGTCCATGAAACCATCAATGCGGGTCGTTATGCTCTTATACCTCATGGTAGGTAGTAAAATACATTTCCAACCCTTGTGAGTATAGTTCTTTTCCTTCACGTGACGTGTCTCACTATTGGGTGAAGGTTCGAAAGATCGAAGTTTACTTTTTTAAATGTGTTCCCATTCACCAATTACTCATTTGGGTCGCAATAATTTATAAAACTATGACAAATTGAAATAATAGTCGTTCAAGAAAGTAAACTTCTATTTTTTTATGCTTAATGTATTACTACCCGTCTGGGTTAGCCACTCATTTACATCAATAAGGTAGGAGGGATAAGGAAGGTAAAGTTATAGGAAATATACCCACATTTGTGTGTGAGGATGGTGTTAAGCCATTTATAAAAAAAAAACCGCCATTTTACATCTAACAGATATTTGAACCCCGATCACGTCATCGGCAACCCATACTAGACAACACGTGAGTGACGCTTTTTTCCCCATGTGCCCATGGATGCGGGTGGAAGCATTTTTTTTTTAGCGATTGTAACGTTGGCGTGTTGGCACATGACTTTATAAATAGTGCAATCCGCATAAACTTTGGCGTCAAGCGTTATCGTGCAAGTTTTGTTGTTGACTGTCTACGCACGCACGCACCCACGCAAACTGGTCGATACTGTTGGCTACGCAATGTCGGGGTGCCGTAGGGAGAGTCCCGCCCCGCAACGCCCCTTTTCCTCAGATGTTTATTACTCATTACAGTAGAGTCTCCCGCCTTAATAGACACCCCCTGCCTCTTTCCGCCGCTGACGAGGACTGTAATTTGCGTGCCACTTAATTTGCAGCTGTTTCTGTCGCACTTGCATACATCCATTTTAAATCATTTTCACAGGAAATTATTAATTATGAGGTTTAAACAACGGCGGGTAGAACATTTCTCGCCGTTTGGGCCTTTATCTGTGTTCAAGAGCGTCAAGTTGTTATATCCTCTAACATTTCTTTGACACCTGTTGAGTCTTTTTGTAGGTTATAATATTTGTAGGGGTCGAAAGTCCTTATTTTTGTGTGCTGTGTGTCTTACTATCTGTACATCTACACTAATGGGGTAAGGACAAGGAAGATAAGATTTTAGAGGAAATGTACCCGCATTTTCACGAAGATAAGTAGGAAACCATGTATGAAAAACCACCCTCGGTACACCTGGTCAAAATTCAAATCCTGATTTCCCCGTCACCGGTAAATCAGACCAGACGAGACTGACTTCTTTGGCTGCGTGAACACTGGTACGAAAGCAAAAGGCGTAGGATTGATTTGGAGTTCATTGCGCTCCCAGGTGATATTACCATTTAGCCTTTTGTTTTCTAACCGTGTGCCTGACGAGGGAGGCCAAAGTTTAACCTGTGCCGTTTGCAATAAGGCAGTATTTCAGCTCAATGTTTTCCCACCCTCAACCTAGAAGAATGTCAGTACACGTCAGTGACTTTGTTTTTTTTAAGAGGAAAGGCTGTTAATGGTAACAATATTATGTACTAACATTCTACCCGCCTCGGTGGTGTAGTTGGCTAACGCGCTTGTCGTGTAGAGCTCTAATGCTGAGGACGGGGAGATCGAGGTTCGAATCTCGGTCGGGTGAACTGGGGGTGGTTTTTCCTAAATGGTTTTCCACTCTCCCTCCACGCAAATGCGGGTTCACTTCCTCTAATTCAACCTTCCCAATTCCTATTCCATTAGAGTAATTAGTACTTAAAGCGTATAACCCGAACGGGTAGTAAGACGCGGTGCTAAGTATTATTAATATTATTATTATTACTAACATTCTCCTAGGTGGAGGGTGGAAAGATTGATGAGCTAAAATACTACCTCATTGAAAACGGTCCCTGTTAATACTTAGCCTTGCTCATGAAAGTCAGGCACATTATCCGTGTGACCATCCCTGTTATTAAATAGGACACTATAACTCATCTACGGTAGGAGAGGTGATAAGTGACAGCCGGCATAAGATTGTTTATTGCAAACATTGGCTGTAAGTTTTATTAGAAGCATTTGATAACACCTTTTATTTATAATATAGTTTTACTAGCTCCATGACGTCAGACCGCAATCGAGATATACCGACCGAGCGGCCACCGTCATCTGACAAATATAGTGCCAACTTTTCCTCCGGCCGTTAATCTCACTTTTCTAGATCGGAGGTGCTGCTTTTACATTCAAGTAACGCCTCATTTGTCCTCACGACCAAAACCACTGCTTCACGGAAAAATCTGGAAGCTCTGGGGATCGAACTCGGCACCTCTAGATCGATAGCCATAAACTATGAACTATACAGAGGCTGTATTAGTGTTCCCAAGCAGTAAAAATAATTTTCGAATAAGTTTACATTGGTGACGTCCAGCTAATGTTTGTAATAAAGAGGCTTTTGTTGGCTGTCACTTATCTACACTCCTACCGTTGACTAGCTATTCATCAATTTTGACCAACTATAGGGTACAATTGCCTCCCTGTTATGACGTAACACATAAGAAACTTGAGATTAAAAAAAATTATTTGAGGTATTTAACGTTCATTTTCTGAATCGAATGATCATTTCAGCATACGGTAATTTCTATGAGCGAGAAGGAAAGGGCCTACCAATTTAGCCGGGAAAAATATCTTCACATACCTTCCAGGGTTCTCTTACATGCCACAATCGCCATGGGGCCAACGGCTTTACTTCCCCTCCGAAGGAAGCTATATGTCACGGATTTTTATCACTCAAGAAAAATCCAATGGCCCCAGCATAGGTTTGAACCCACAAACATCGGGTCCTGATAACTTTACCCCAATACTACCGAGGTTGACTTATGATGTTTTAAAAAAGAAAATAAAGCCCTAACAGTTTTTTAAACCAGAGTAGGCCTATTGTAAACTCCAGCTTGGTTGAAAACTTGAACTGAAGATAAATTATACTTGTATATATGCTTAGACATAGGAGTCGGTCTCATCTGGAAAAGGTTGCCGGTGACGAGTAGATCTGGGCTCTAGTCCCGGCTGGATATACTGAGAGTGTTTTTGCTTGAATAGTTTTCTCTCCCTTCTCGCAAGTCTACCTTCTTCATTACTACCCCGTCAACACAATTAAAGTGCGTATAACCCTGGCGGGTATTATAAGATGCGATGTAAAGAAAATAAGTTAGGGTGGATGTGAATGCGAGCTAAGTTTCATATCTTAGCAGTTTTTTAAATTGAAATAAACTCTTTTGGTCAGAAGATAGGCCTACGTTTAGATTAATTTTCTAAATTTTATTAATCTCAACAGTTCTTGACACCCGATCTGGTGGACGCATGGTTAAAGACAATAGACTAGAAGGAAGGCTGATGACGGGGAGATCGCGACTCGATCCCGGTTGGATCTACTGAGAAAGTTTTTTTCCTAAATAGTTTAACACACTCTCCCTCTCTCTTTCTCCACACTCAAATGTTGATACACGTATCTAAATTCAACCTTCCTCACCCCTAAATCCATTAGCATAACTAGTACATAAGCGTATAATGGGTAGTAAGACGTGGCGTTAAAAAAACACTTAATGACTATTTGCTATGAACTTCGTGGAATTCGATTACGAACTTTTTCCGACGCCTTAGCTCAATAAGTAGCGTGTCTGCTTACTGAGTTAAGGGTATTGGGTTCGATTTCCATAGGGACAAAAAAATTATCATTTATACAATCGGGGCTTCCCCTGTTTGTTCTAAATTTAAGTTAGTTTATAAGTCTTGTGCTGATATAAATTATACCTTAAATATTTTAAATAAAAAATAAAACATTTCCTCTTAATTTTAAAAGTTACTGTAGCAAGAACATTATATTCAAGAATATTATTCAACTGTTGGTATTACCACAATATGTATAAAATTAATCTGAACGTAATTCTACTGTAGCAATATTTTTTTTTATCTATTTTGGTCAAAACATTTTTTTTAATAAAACTGAAAAATGATGACCCGGGCTTCTTTCCATACCCACCTTCTGGTGGGAGTATAGGGGACGCAAAAAAAAGGGGGTAGTGTTTTTGCAGTTTTAATAGCAAAACATTTTCTGGCAAAAAATAAAACAAATATTGCTCCAGTAGAAACATAAAGTTTAATTTTCTTCACATGGTGACCTCAACAGTTCTTGAATATCTGTCATTAGCATTCAAGCATTAGATGACAAACTTTTTAAATGAAGGAAAAAAGTTGTCATCAAATCCCAAGACACCCTTGACAGATATTCAACAAATGTTGATATCACCCTGTGAAGAAATTTAGACTCTCTGTTTGTACTGGCGAGATATTTGATTTATTTTTACAAAAAAAAAGTTTTAAAATAAAATGTGCACTAATACTGCCCCTAATCCGCGTTCCCTACACTCCCACCTTAATGCATACAGCCCGGACGGGTAGTTAGATGCAATGCGCATGCATACAAAATGTTTTGTCAGCAACATTAACTAAACCACAACGTTTAAAAATAATCTGTACGGTGCAACGCACATATTTTATCTTTTTTTTTAAGATAGAAACGTTCACTAAAAACTAGTAAGATTTGTGAAACGAAATAATATATATTGTTGCGGAAACACTCCATCAAAGAACATAAATTTATTAATACATACACTTTCATAAATATTGAGCAAAGGGAACATCTTTGTCCACCAAAGAACATAACAATCTATTTTACATTCAAATACCTCCATATATCTATGCTTATAACTCAAAAATTGTTGGTTTTATAAAGGTTATTTTTCTAATAAAGGATTTTTATTTTTAATAGTATAACTTTACATTGATAAGTTGCTTCAAATAGTTGTACTGATATGATCAAAATTGAAAATTTACGAACTTATAAATTACCCTCCAAATAATTTTCATGGGAAAATAATAGTTGTCATTTTGTTCGTAATGTCAAACAAAGAGTGTCTTGATACAAATTAATTTAATAAAGAGCGTTAGAGTGAGTTAACACTTTTTAAGTTTCAAGGGGGGGTCATGAAACGTTGACATTTATCAAAATTGGTGACCTGGTGATCTAGGGGTAAGGTGTCGGACTTCTGTGCTGAGGGTCCGGGGTTCAATCCTCAGTCTCGGCACAGATTTATCTGGTCACCAAACCCTTCCTTCACCTCTGGCAAGACATCTTGTGAATGTGGGGAATGCCAGGCCTCCACCGTGGTTCGGATCCCACGTTATTTAAACTGTAGGTCCTCCATTCCATCTCACAATCACCCTACCATTACACATTAGCGTAAGTGCGTATAATCCGAACGGGTAGTAAGTCGCGGTGATAATAATAATAATAATTTATCAAGATTTTGAGCTTGATTTTCTTTTTTATATATAAAGACCAAGATTTGTCAGAAATGTGTGCAGTACATTCGTATTTGAATGATTACTAGAAATTTTCCGTGTTGACGATGGGGGACAAAGCGTTAAATTTTCTTGTTAATAACTACAGTATGCCCCTATTGAGAGAGGATACAGATTTGTGCAAAGTGCTTATATGTAAAGGCATTCTAAAATGTTCAAAAACTGCCCTTTCAATGCAGTTTTTATCCTAATATAATTTGATATAACAAAAATGTTGTTTATTAGGAAATTCTATTAGCTCTTTATCTCCATTAATGTTTAATCAGACATGATCCAGGTGCAATAATGTTGATGTAAATCTACTATTTCTATCGGACTGTATCACAGAGTTGATGGGCATGTGATGCACGCCCTTAAGTAGAGGTAAGATAATTTTGATAATTGCATCGTACTTTACTAAATTAGTTTGCTAATTTTTCTATCTTTTAACTTATTTATATAAATTTTGCGAATAATTCTTAAAGAAATAAAGACGCGGTGCAAAAAAAAAATCCTCTTACCTCAAGTGCCTCTAGCCAACAGAAACAGTACGAGTATCACGACCTATTTCCATATCAGTTTGGGCTAGTTTCAGTTGTTTTCACCCCGTTTTTTTTTAGATCCCAAAATGAAGAAGAAATTTGTTTGAACAAATTACTATAAATTTAAAAAAATGAATCATCATCGCGCTGTACTCGTGATTTAAAATTTAAACAGGAACCTTTTGTCCTGCACGTGAAGCGTACGCATAATTGTTTGTTTTCTTCTCTCACTATCTTTTTTTTTTAATGTATTCGTGGTGGGTTACATCCAAGCATTTTTTTTTACTGGTCGGCAATAACTGAGCCATTATTCACAAACAAACCACGTATATCATACGAAACTAGACGCGCCGCTGCCTTACATTGTAGCGACGATGGAAACCCTCAGATACGAGTTCTCATTTCCCTACGTTAGTTTCGTCCACTGTTGTAAATTATCAATGTTGACTGGCGTAATCGTGAGGTCGGCCACATATTTTAAAAGTACGTACGCGCCCACCGCTTTCGGACGACAAGGTCCCAACGCTCTAATTTATAATACCTAGAGCCAGATCGCTATAGGAAGAACTTTTTTTATATATAAAGTATTTAAAAAATATAAATGTATGTAGATTATCGACCTCTTTAATATTTGATTAAAGCAGGGGTCTTCGACCTTTTAATGTCTAAGGGTCTAACAAAGTTTTTTATTGGCTCGCTGGCCGAAATACTGTACCGACAATATTAGGATTGAACAATTAATATATTATTTTTCTTTTGGCGTCCCGAGTGTTTCAGCGGTGAGGTGCTAACGCGAACACTCCCGACTATGTTCGAACACCCCCGACTATGTTCGAACACTCCTGACTATGTTCGAACACCCCCGACTATGCTCGAACACTCCCGACTATGTTCGAACACCCCCGACTATGTCCGAACACTCCCGACTATGTTCGAACACCCCGACTATGTTCGAACACCCCGACTATGTTCGAACACCCCGACTATGTCCGAACACTCTCGACTATGTTTGAACACTCCCGACTATATCCGAAAACTCCCGACTATGTCCGAACACTCCCGACTATGTCCGAACACTCCCGACTATGTCCGAACACCCCCGACTATGTCCGAACACTCCCTACATAGTACTTTCTCTGTTATCTAAAAGAGTTTTCATTTGCCGGATCAAGGTATTGCACATTTTGTGTAAAAACGTAATATTTTTCTACACATATAAAACAAAAATATTTTATAAAATAACTTAAAACACGTATTTATTTAATTATGTAAAATATAAATATGTAGGCCTATCTGTTACTTTTTCTCTTGAAATAATTTAATATTTTTATGAGATGGCAGGCCGCAAAAAATGTCACGGTGGGCCACGGATTGAAGACCCGTGGTGTAAATTGTTCGCCTCAGGACCCGTTACACGTGTTTTTTTTAACGCTGCGTCTTACTAAATGTTCGAATTATACGAACTTGTACTAATTACGTTAATGCGTTAGATCTGAAGAAGACTGAATTTAGAGTAAGTGTACCCGAATTTGTGTGAAGTGAGAGTGTAAAACCATTTAGGGGGTGGGGGGAATACCTCAGTACACCCGACCGGGAATCAAACCCCAATTTCCCCGTCATTGGCAGTCCATTATTGCGATCGTGTAGCTTGTTTGTTGTTTGCCTGTCGTGTGTTCAAATCTGACTGATTTTTACTGAACGATCAAAATCCGTAACACAACTTCCTTCGGAGGGGAAGTAAAGCCGTCTGTCCTATGTTAAGTGTGGTATGTAAAGGAACCCTGGAAGGTATGTGAAAATACCTTTCCTGGCAACATTTGTAGGCACTTTCCCTCTCGCTCATGGAATTTATCGTGTGCTGATATAATCAGTCGGATCAAAAAGTGTTCATAAAATATCTGATGTAAATAAAATATATAAAAACTAAATGAATATATATATTCTAAAGGGGGTATGAGAAAGATTGGGAAACGATAAAAAGCGTATTGTAATAAACACCTAAATGCACCAAGTCCCATAACCTAAACATTTTTTGCATCATCGCTAAGAAATTAACTTTAAAAAGTGGTAATATTGGTTTTAAACTCTTTTTAAACATTCATATTCACTCAAAGAATAAAAAAAATATTAAAAATCCTAATGTGGAGCCGTCCTCAAATTCCCGTCAAGTTTTCCGAACGTACTACTAATTTTTTAACAAGGCACTCGAAACAATGAAAGCTTTGTGTTAGTTTGCGTAGGTTTAGTCAAGAACGATTTTAGCTTTTAAAATATAAGAAATAAAATAAAAATTCTACAGAACGTGACATTACAAGTGCTGCATTCAGAAAACCTTTTTGCACTCGAGGTTAGAGAATGCTACATGCATACAAAAACGGCCGCGATAGTTGCCATAGTAGTCTATTTTTGTCGTTAGTGGTCATGACATTTGGGTCGTTCTCACACGATAGTTTTCAACTCACAAATAGTTCCGTGTTCAATTAAGTTTGGGTGAAAGAAATTGTGAGTTGAAGTCATAATATTTATAGTAAAAATAGTTTTAGCAGACGTAAATAAAGTATGTATTCTGTATATACGTTTAGTTTAATTTTCTACACATAGTAATGAATTATTAAAAAGAGAAGTGCCCCTTATGTTTAAGGAAGTGCTGTATAGAGCATACTTCATAACCATAGTAACGTATGCAGCGGAAACTTGGACTTTGTATAAAAAAGAAACAAGGAAAGTGGAGGCCATGGGAATGAAGTTTTTGAGGAGTATGTTAGCTGTCACCAGAAGAGAGAGGATTAGGAATGAATATATAAGGTCTAGAGTTAGGGTACAGGGGGTACATGAGATAGTAGAGGAAACCAGGATGAGATGGTATGGACACGTAATGAGGATGGAAGGGAAGAAGATTCCAAAAATATCAATACATATGAGGTAAATAGGGAAGAGACAGCAAGGGAGACCAAGGAAAAGAGGGGAGGAACAGATAGCAGCAAGTGTGCAAGTGAGAGGAGGAGAGTGTAGGGGGAATAACGGTGGAAGGGCAGAGGGAGATGGAGGAATTTTACTAAACAGTCCTTGTCACAGGTTGGAAACAGTTCATAATGTTTGTGATGATGAGTAATGATTTCAACTGTTTTTTTAAATATTTTTCATGGATATAGTGAAATTTAAACATAACGTTTTTTTAATTTAAATGCCACAATGCTTATATTTTTCTAACTGTTGATATAGGCCTATATTTTTGTTTAAAATTGTGTTAAGCCGATATACTGAAGTAATATTTTATTCATCATGGCCTAAAAGGTTTTTTGTTATAAAACTGCCAAAATGCATAACGTAAATCGCGTTCCCTTCCATCCCCCCTTAAGTCCACTGTATTCAGTCCAAACTGAGTGAAAACAAAATTTGAATTTTTTAACACATTTTCCATATATTTATAATGACGTAGTTGAAGTGCCCGGCTTTGCCCGGGAGAAAGGTTTTTAGTTTAATGATTGTATGCGAACGATAACTTTAAATTTAATGCCTAAGCGCTGCGTTGCCCGGAGCCTTATTATCTTTATATATCTTAGCTTTCTTCTTTGTATTTGTATACCACACACAGAGGTCTGAAAAAATATTGCTTTGCTTCCGACCTGGTTGTTAATTAATTTAAAAGAAATCTAGTCAAAATATAAAAATTCTTGTTTCGAACCGCAAATGTTCATGCTCAGGGACTACTAATTTTTAAAATTACATTTCTCTCCGTGCGTTTGTCATGACAGACAAACAAAATCTTTTATTTTACTAATACTTATTTGTTTCCAACCCTGTTTTTAATCAATTGAGAAATCTAATAAAAATGTGAGAACTATGGCTTCGAGGCACACATGTTAATTTACACAAGGGCTCCTAATTTTTTAAATGTCAGACTTCTGCATGCGGTGCATATCACGCAATGTTCGTTTTATTAATATTGGCTCAGATACAAATGTTTTACTAACAGCATTCTCATGTGTTAGAAATTATTCAACGAAGCGGTGAACCCAGACACACTAAGTTTACCCTGAAAGGTAGCAAACTTACCTTCTTTGTTTCCATTATGGCGCACCTTATATGATAAGGCCATAGTTGAGTCCGTCAAGGTAAGACCATACATAAGCTTTCATCGTAAACGGAGTGTACACGGACTCTTCTTGCAGATGAGGCATCGTTAATGTCAGCTATGCGGGCGGGATTACGTTAACGCCTGCTCAGCCCCAGACTGGCAGTTTGTCCAACAGTAAAGCGTGACAAGCAGCCTACTCTAAAATTATCAAGGGCTAGGGGGACCTCCCTCTGTGCCTTGAGATTAATAATTACTACGACAATTACCCGAAGTTTGTTATCTTACTCTCGCCAGGTCATTTGGGATATTTCAGTATTTTATTATTTATTAAATAGTGCAATATACCTGTAGACGTTAAAAAAAAGTGATAGCATAATCCTTACTAATCATGATTCAATAAAAATAAAACAAGAATCGCTTACTTACAAGAACTGTTTATAGCTTCTCAGGGCAATCAACTTAATCTAAAAACTAGTTGGGTGATCTCATGGTCTACGGCGTCATTTAAGAAATGAACTAAACTGCCGATGACGTGGAGATCAGGGTTCGAATACCAGTCGGGTGTACTGAGAGTGGTTTTACCTGAGTGGTTTTCAACTCTTCATCCACGCAAATGAGAATATACTCTCTTTAAATTCACCTTACTCATCCCTAACTAATTAGCATAGTTGGTACATATGCGTATAACCTGAACAGTTAGTAAAACGCTGTGCTAAAAACACTATCTAAGAACTATAATTTTCTCATACCTAAGGATTTGGTATCCAAAAAAGTATCTATACTCTAACTTATACTCTACTCAATTTTAGCATTGATAGCAGTAGGTATTAATAATGAAAGAATATATAATTAGAACACTTTCTCCGAAATTTTGTACCTATTTAGTAACAATAACTAAATTTTGCCTTATTATATATTTATTTTTGCATATTATATTATCACTAATAGTAATAATTATACAAACACAATTTTGTAATATACAGTAGGACTTAACTATTTGTCTAGTTCATTTCTTAATGAATCAACAGGAATTTTTGAATCATGCTAATACAAACATTCAAGAGCATAGAAAGGGGGAGTCTGGTTCCCCCTTGTAATTTATTGTAACGCCTCTGGGGATTTGTTGTTCATTTACAAATTTGATGCTATAGATTTTTACTTTTTACTTTTACTACAATTTAAATTGTATGTGTCATAAATCAAACATTAGTTAAAATTTTAATATCCATCTTCAAACTCCATTCTGTAAAACTTCTGATTGTAAAATTTGCTCTGTCAACATTTCATACACCTTTATTTCCCTATATCCATATGGTATTAGAAAACAAAGGAGGCTTCTTGGAATGAGCTGACGGTCCAAGAAAGTGAGGCAAACATTTTGACTATTACCTGTAAGATCTTACTTGAGGAATTAATATTATGAAAGAGTAGCTTAAATAAAAACAACAACTGTAAAGTACATTTACCACCCGAACTTACTTGGATTACAGCTGAAAAGTTACTCAAAAATAGTCCCTAATTTATCCCTACACCAACAGGTGACATCTGTAACTTTGGATAGCTGTGATTAAAACATATGGTAATGTATTTATGTGGTAGTTAAACACAGTAAGTTAGGCCAATATTATTTATATTTAATTGAGGTTGGGTAAAAAGCTTATTTATCGTTTTATTCCACTTAAAAAAAATTATGTATTGACATTTTTACAAAAGTCTAACAAATATTCAATTAAAATTGTGACCGACGAATTTACACCACGTGATTGATCATGACACAAACAAGTTATTTACAATGGTGCACCTACGGAGTGGATAAAAATATTTTATTCAGTTCAATATTTCGAAATTTGATTAAATAGTGATAAAATAATTTGTTATATATTAAAAGAAAATAACAAGTACTTTTTTCTTTTCCGAGTAAATATGATGCCTGTATTAGAAAGTATTAATGTATGCACTATATTAAACACTATCGATAAAATTCCAAAACGAAGAATAAGTACTTTTATTTATGTTTAAAATATTGTTTAGGATTGGATTAATTTTTTTACTAAAGGCAATGGAATAATATTAGAAAACTAAGTTTACGTTATTTTAAATGTATAATAAAACATGTAATTAAAAACTTATCATCTATTACAAAACAGTGATCTTGTACAAGTGTTGGCAACCCAAAACCTAAACATATGATTTTTCAACTGTCATTCAAGTAAAAAAGCTGGTGAACATACTGTAAGATATGGTGTTTGTAGTTTATATAGGTAGATCTACTACCCCCACCAATTCTTTCAACACGCCTACTTAAGCAAAACATTGTTTTGTATTTAGGATAAGTTTGAAATCATACACAACATTTTAACAACATTGCTAGTTATTACAATATTGTGAAAGGCTGTGTTAGGATAAGGGACTCAGTGGTAAGCTAGTAGTGGCCTGTTGTTAATACAATATGTAGGTGACCTGGTGGTCTAGGGGTAAGGTGTCAGACTTCTATACTGGCGGACGGGGTTCAATCCTCGGTCCCGGCACAGATTTATCTTATTACCAAACCCTTCCTTCACCTCTGACAAGACATCTTGTGAATGTGAGGAATTCCAGGCCTCCATCGTGGTTCGGATTCCACGTTAAACTGTAGGTCCTTCATTCCATCTCACAATCACCCTACCGTTACACATTAGCGTAAGTGCGTATAACCCGAACGGGTAGTAAGACGCGGTGCTAATAATAAATAAATAATATAATATTAGTGTTGTATAAAAATATTTTAATTTTTTTAAACGTAGACAACTGATTAGTAAAAGAATCCCCAGCAGAAACTATTCTATACGAGACACGGAAAGAGGCGAGATAATTATTTTTTTTACTTCCCCACGTTCCACTATCTATTCGGTTGTACGTATAAGTAAGCTACTAATTACGGTATTTTTGGAAGATTAAGAGAGGTAAAATGTAGAGGGAACGTACCCGCATTTGCGCTGGAAGTAAGGAGTGGGAAATAATTGATAAAAAACGACCCTAAATACAGCCGGCTGGGATTCAAACCCCGACGACCCCGTCACTGGTAAACCAGACTTGATGATCTTGACCATGTGCTCATTGGCGTGGGTATGTAATAATAATAATAATAGTAGTATTTAGCCCCACTTCTTACTACCCGTTCGGGTTGTACGCTTAAGTACTAATTACGCTAATGGGTTAGGGATTTGGAAGGTTGAATATAGAGGAAGTGAACCCACATTTGTGGCGGAGGGATAGTGGAAAACTATTTAAGAAAAACCACCCAAGTTCACCTGACCGAGATTCGAACCTCTATCTCCTCGTCCTCGGCAGTCTAGCTCAACACAAAACTGGCATGTTAGCTAACTACACCACCGAGGTGGGTGTGGGTGTGTAAATATGTCAATGCTGCTAATATTAAAAATATTGTACTTGCTTCTGTCTACATTTTAAGATAACATAATTATTATAATATGGTTTTGTTTACAAAACGATTTATTTATTTTTTAACGCATATTTTTACTATCTCATATAAAGAGGTTATGATGAATATTTACATTTAATGTACCTCTGAACCCAAAAAAGGGTAAATGGAAACATTGTGTCCCTCTGTTTGTATGCACCTGGTTTCACAACCGAAACGGTTTGATGAATTCTGTTAAAACTTAATATTTAAGTATTATATGGTGCTACCTTGAGCAGTTTTTCTTAAGTGTTTTACCATTCTCGGCCTTTGAGCCCTACCAGCCCAAAAGGGTAATAAGACGCGGTGCACGTTGGGAAAGAAGGTGGGCGTGGCTTGTTGTGAAACACCGGATGCCTCCTACTTGTAAGAATACGCGACAAAAAGTGGCACCAGCGACATTTCGTACCACTCAAGTGAATGGCCACCTAAGAAGTGTCTACTAATGACTTTAAAATATTTACGATGCGACAAATGGTACCACTTGATATGAAGATGTACCAGGATTCAGTTTTAAATTTATTCAGGCAAATTTAATTTAAGCAAATTCTGATTATTTTGTTGATTGGGTTGTTAATTATTTAGTTATAAGAGAAGCAAGCATTTTTTTCGCTGCCTTGTTATGTTGGATTATTTTTCTTCAAACTAACCCTTACCTAACTAACAAACGAACCCTTTTACAGGTAGGGTGGTACGAAAGGTTGCTAGTATCATTTATCGAGACATTACTTGGAATGTGCTCGTGAAAAACATCGGAATCATAAATTGTTTGTAAAATATAACACAAGAGGAGGAATTAATAGTCTGTTCTATCTAATTGCGCTTACTAGATCTGTGGAATTGTTTTATTGCAAGCGATACCAAGGAAAACCAACTTACCCTATAACTGCTCTTTGACCTATTTCAGTGGGCACGCCGATCAAAGCGTCAAGATCGTTTGATCTGGTTAGAAGGTGATGGTGGGGGTCGTGGATTAGGATCCTAGCCGAGTGCATCAGGGGGAAGTTTCATTAATGTAATTTTACCATCCTCTCTCCACACTATGCGGATACAAACCTCTCAGTTAACTTTTCAGACTCTACACCTTAAAATGTCAATAATAAAATTTGTGTAGAACTTAATGCCTACTAATAAAAAAAACTCTAATATTAAAAAGGAATACAATTTTGACGCCTTGGTAACTCCATCTATTGGCCCAAGAGTACCAGGTTCATAAACCAAAAGGACACTCTTTAATTTTATTTGTTTTTCCGACTGAGTGGTAAGATGTGGGTTTGGGGTTTGATTGGAGGTACTGGGGTGGTTTTATAATTTCAGTTTTTTTTAAATCGCCGCGTCTTAATACCTTTTCAAACCATACACATTCATGATAGTTGATTTAATGAGTAGGGTTGAGGAAGGAAGCATTTTAGAGGTATTCTGCCCGCATTTGCTTGGAAGTATAGTGGAAAACCGTTTGTAAAAAACCACCCTCAGCAGACCCAACCTGTATTTGAACCCCGATATCCCTGTTATCAGCAGACTAATTACATACGAGAATGACGCCATAGACCGTTCAGCCATTTAAACGGGTAGAACTGGACTACAAACCCGGTAGCTTTGGACGATGTCAACTTGTACTTTGATACGCTCTGTGGTTTTGAGAGCGTGTCGCTCAAAGTAATGTTAGTCCACTTTCATAGGCTACGTTCAAATGTAGGTTAGTGGTTGGATAAAGTGAGATTAAAATAGAAATGGACATATATTAACTGCTTTCAGTCGGTCAATTTAAAACACACATTTTGCAACCGGTCAAGATTCGAGCCTCAACCTCCTCGCCACCGTATATCCAATATATTTCGACCCTAACTCCTATTAGACCATGTGTACAACGAATGTGATTTGGCATATTTCAGCTATATACTAACCAGTACAAGATAAAAGTGGTTTGGGGCTCCGTAAATCCATATTAATACCACATTAGTTTTTTTTTAACATTTTCCCTGTCTTACTACCCGTCCTGATGCTCTGCATATTTACGCACATTAATGAAGCGAAGATTAGGAAGGTAGGATAAAGTGAAAAGTCCCCGAAAGTTCGTGAAGGGAGAGTAAAATACCTTTTAAGATAAACCATCTTGGTATAACCCTATTGGTATTCGAACCCTGACCTCCCCATTATTGGCAAACAAGATAAAATAACCCACTATGGTTGCTGTGTGGTCTAACGCGCTACTTTTATAGTAGACTAGACTGCCGATGATGAGGAGATCGAGGCTCGAATATCTGTCGGGTGTACTGAGGATTTTTTTTGTCAAAATAGTTTTCCACTCTCTATCCCCACGCAAATGAAGGTACATTTCCCGAACGGGTAGTAAGACGTGGTGCTAAAAATAAAGGAAGTGTACCCGCATTTGCATGAAGGTAGAGTGGAAAACCATTTAGGAAGACCCGTGTGGCGGGGGGGAGGGGATCATATTATATTAAGCAGCGATTTCCAACCTTTTTCAACTCACGGCACACTGAGCAAGCATCTAAAACTCTCAAGGTACACCATCAATTTTTTAAGGATAGATTTTATCATTAAAAAAAACAAGTACTAAGATTGTGTTTGGTAAAACTTCAATAGATAAAATTCTTATCACTGTGTTATTTATAAAAACAATATTGATCATAGATTTCCAAAGATTTTTTTCCCACGGTTATTTTCTACCTTTCCCCAAACTCCCGTGGCACCGCTGTAGACCCTTCATGCCACACCAATATGTCGAGGAACACTGGTTGAAAAACGCAGTCTTAAAACCCACAATAAATAAATCAGCGATGAATGGAACTATATTCCAGTAGCAGTAAAAACTTCTCGCGTGAAGTAAGAAGTATTTCAGATGGTTATGGTTGAAGAGGGAGTTTGATATCTATCCGTCATCTCCGAGCTTGAATGTTGCTAGTTATGTAAAGTTGGCTCTGAATGGCCCTCGAGAGGAAGTTGGGCCCTGCATAATGCGGTCGTCAACACAAGGAGGAGGCGGAGGGAGGGCGGTGCGACTTTCATATCAGGAACCAAGCAGCAGCACCAAGAGGAACTGAAACTTTCAGTTGGATGACTCTCGACCGTTTCAAGAGCAACAAAGGCATAAGTTCGGTATGCGCTTGAGATGTGTGGTGAGGGGATGGGATTTTACATTCGCGGCATGATCTAACCTTGTATCTGGCAGCCTTTTACATTCGCGGCACGAGCTAACCTTGTATCTGACAGCCTTTTACATTCGCGGCACGAGCTAACCTTGTATCTGGCAGCCTTTTACATTCGCGGCACGAGCTAACCTTGTCTCTGGCAGCCTTTTACATTCGCGGCATGATCTAACCTTGTATTTGGCAGCCTTTTACATCCGCGGCACGATCTAGCATTGAATCTGGCAGCCTTTTACATTCGTGACACGAGCTAACCTTATATCTGGCAGCCTTTTACATTCACGGCACGAGCTAACCTTATATCTGGTGGCCTTTTACATTCTCGGCACTATCTAACCTTGTATATGGCAGCCTTTTACATTCGCGGCACGAGCTAACCTTGTATCTGGCAGCCTTTTACATCCAGGCACGTTCTAACCTTGTATCTGGCAGCCTTTTACAT
>CABFVX010001525.1:70345-103524 GCA_902151425.1 Timema shepardi | reverse complement strand
CACTGGACACGCCGGTCCACTCCCATGCCGTACACACTACCGCGGCACGCGCCACACGAACTCCCGGACTCTTCAGTCGCGAGCCAAGAACTGCCTTGAGGCTACCGCTGAGCTTGTATTTATAGGGGTGGTGAGAGCTGAGGGTCTGGAATCCTCCACTTCTAGAATAAAAAGGATCTAGACCCCTCTAGACTTGTCTTCGTCCTCCCCCCCCATACCCCTTCGGCCCCTCTGATCCTCCAGTCAAGCGAGAAGGTCGCCGCCCACCCGCCAGACAAGGAGGGAGACAGAGATAACAAGGAGCGCAGATACAAGGGACAACAACGAGAACAGGCCGGTCCCGCTGCCAGACTCTAATCTTGTTACAATATGTTACATCATATAGAAGAGAAGATGGATTAAACAACAGAATACTAGTAAGACTATAATAATGAAACCTTATAACTTTATAAATCCTATTAAAGATTGTGAAATAGAGTAGAACAAGAAAAATAGGGTTAAAATACAGGAAACATATTAAGATTAGAACAAGAATACAATACAAATGAAAAATCACATTCTAAGGTTACAGATTAAATGATTAAAACATTATAAAGAACGATATATTAGGTTTAGTAATGAATTAAAATAATTAACCTTTAAAGGTAATACTGGTGATAAATTCAAAATTGTCAAAAGGAGTTAAAATTTAAACCAATGAAAGTGAACAAGGAATATTAAGGCAAAAAATTGTTTAATAGAAGTTAGAGACGTTAATTATATGAGTAAAACTTGGAAGAAAGGAACAAAATTATGTAGAATAGGAAATAATTGTTGAATAAAAAGTTGTTGAATATATAAACGTTCCTTAGCTGGTATTGAGTTCCACTCCTTAAGCCTTGAACACCAAAAGGCAGGTTGACTTTGACTGCAACCCCCCCCTTAATCTCTATAAGGTGAGAGAGGCAGTAAATTAGGTAAAGATTTACTTGGTTGAACATAACAATTTTATTTGGTCAAAAAACAACAACAATGTGGTGAAAACATTCAATACCGCGTGAAGCGCGCTTTTCCGTCCAACTCCGGAATCAATACTTTACAAGGAAAACAAATGTTACCTCCTCAAAACAAGTTACGTTACATAAACTTCATCAAAGGTTACGGTCCGGGATCTCAGTGAAATGGTCTATGGTTTATAGTTCCTTGGTTACTTCGCTAAAATGATTAGTTCCTAAACTGGTTACTTTAACATTATAGTTATCCACCCTAACATAAATATAACTTCCATACTGGCGCTCGTAGCAACCGTGACGTCATAGCAATGACACAAGGCCACAAAATAATATAAACCTATCAACTCTACTTGACGATAACATAAGCCTGGTTTCAAACCCAGGTTAAAACCTAATATTGGCAAACATAAGAATTACAAATAAATGGGGCTTATGCCCTGAATATAAGTGGTGGCGAAAGCGACGGTCTAACTTCCAGCCGCGATAAGCGCGAAGTATAGCCAAATATTAAACAAAGATAATTTAATAGCAAAGTCAAAACAGTAATTTAGAAGAATTCCCCCCCATGACGCCGAAATAGTAATTTTGTAGAATAATAATATTCCCCCGAAACCCTGTCGCTGCCCTCACCTCTTATCCTCAAGCCGGTGGGGTAGTAAGTGTCCTGAGATCCCGGTACCACACGTATTTATACAAACTATAATTCTCAGAAAGGGGGGCGGATCGAAGGAAGGGAAGGTTGGAGAACATTACAGACTAAAGGGGGAGGGGAGGTCCGAGGCGCACGTCGAAGGACGTAGCATATTCTCGAAGCTTCGGTGAAGGCGGAAATGGCTGGTCGCTGGCCGACCACGTGGCCCAGCTATTAGCGGCCTAGCGAGGCGCAGACACACCTTCACTCGGCTTGTTGTGTTTGGCGAGAGCGGAGGTCGCTGGTCAAGTTAGTGCCGCGTGTTGACCCAGTTGGCTGTCCCAGTTGGCTGTCCCAGTTGGTAAGTGTTGTTACAACGTAAGTTGTTACATGACTACTTGTTTCAACGTACAAACGTCATCTTCAGGTCTCAGGTTTTCATTTTTAATCAGATCCTTTTGTTATTGTTTATTGGGCGTTCCTTGGAATAATTATTAAAAGTAAATAAGTTATAAAAAGTGAAAAAGAAACTACACCATCTTTATCATTTATCCTTGACTTTTGAGTAGTGATCAAAGAACAATTATTGTGGCGAAATGAAGGTGCAACTAAGAAAAAAATATTCGAAAGTTGTTTTTGATGTTTAATATTAGGAGTAAAGCTTATACATAAAAAATTATATAATTTGTGATGGGTGATGGCAATCTTGTATATATTAGGAAGATGAGTTAGAAAGACTTGTCATGTCAGTAACCAGCACTATGGTCGAGGTGTTCGGTGCCTGGGAGGCTCACATACCTCCTCTACTCTTAGCCCAAACCAGTGCATGGTGACCCTCGAGCACTGTTATTCATAACATTGTTCAAACTGAGAATTTGCAACGACTCAAAAGAGTCAGTGACTTCCATGACATGATAGACAAACTTTCTTGAACAAATCAGTGAGTCAAACTTATTTATCCACCAAGAGCGAGTCTGCTACACCTAATACAAGAATTTTGATCAAAATAATGTATGTACTATGGCAGTGTTTCTCAATCTCTGATAGGCATACCCCCAGTAGTATACATTGTATTTTGGGAGGTGTCTAACACTAACGAGTTTTTTTAGTTAGAAAATATTTGTTGATCAAATTAAGTCAGATAGACAAATTAATAACGATTTTAATGAGATGTTATGGATTTTCTTTTCCTTTATTCAGTTTAAACTTTAGTCAAATTTGGAATGACCATTTATACATAACAGTTACTGGTTTTGCTTTTATAACACGAGCTGGAAGGGGTACATTTGTAAGGTCATGGCCCCGAAAGAGGTGCGAAAATGATTAAATTTCGGGAAACACTATGCTAGAGGAATACACTTTCCAGTGAAGATTAAATACCTGGTTACAACACTATGATTTTTTTGAAATATTTGTTTCTATTTAACATAGTATTCTTCTATTTTATATATCTAAACCCATTCAAATAGATTCTAGTGAGCTGGTTTAATATATTAGAACTAAATTTTGTCGGTGACCTCAGTCGAAACACTCATAGTTCAATATTATATGTCAAGCTAGCACAAGTATTGAAACACGTACTTGAATGTTCTTTGTTTTTCAGGTCGCCGTGAAAGTGTGCGACAAGCGCCGGCCGATGAGTCAGCCCATCAGATTTGGGCCATGTGACTTGGCCCCTAAGCAAGAAGCTCGCCACCCCCCCTTGCCAGAGATTTCCGAATTCACCGCTCCCAACACACAGTATGCTTCCAGCAGTAGTAAGTAACTAACTATGCTTTCATATGCAGATATAGCATGAAGTGCTTCCTTGTTTAGAGTTACTAGATGTAAAAAAAAATCTAACTTTCACATTAATTTATCATATCGAAAATTGCTCAAATGTCTAGTAAAAAACTCAATACTATTAAATGTCCTTGTGTGGACATGCACAACATTTTATATTATGATCAATATAGAGGATATTCTTTTAATTTTTCATTATGGTAGGATGTTAATCAACCCTTGTAGATTTCCTTGGAAGCCAAGCATACCATAGTGAACTTAAAATATTATATTCTTTTAGCGAGTTAGTTTAAGTAATCAATAGTGAGTTCTCGTTACTTGATTTATTCCATTAAGTATAGGGGAGAATTCACCTCTGACAAGACATCTTGTGATTGTGAGGAATGCCAGGCCTCCACCGTGGTTCGGATCCCACGTTAAACTGTAGGTCCTCCATTTCATATCACAATCATCCTACCATTACACATTAGCGTAAGTGCGTATAACCCGAACGGGTAGTAAGACGCGGTGCTAATAATAATAATAATATAGGGGAGAAGCTTCGCCCCAGTTAAACAGTAGCCATGCTCCAGGGCTGCAGATAAAGCTAGAGAATTCACTAAAACGTGTCAACGAATAGATTTGCTAAGCAAACATGTATATTGCGTCACTAGATAGCGTTCTCTGTAAATCAGTGTTTGTAATAGACCAGTATTATAGCCAATAAATATACATAAATCATATTGATCCCCATACTAATCTTCACACCCATGCGACACACAATCCACCGGGATTCTAACCCCTTTCTGCCCAGGGTTCATTCAAACTATTTAACAATCTGCGGTGTCATGGTAGTGTTGTACGAGAAATTAGGGAAACTATTGACCACTATAGAAGATATTTACAGCAAACATATTGTCATGTAAATTTTCACCAAATGATTTATTACCTAACAAAATGGTAACAATTAATTGATCAGGTCCCAAACCACACAAAAAATTACTTCAGAGTTTTTTACTATTCCTGTTAGGAGAAAAATAGCAAATAACTGATAGAAAAAAATATTTGTATTTCTTGTTTGTTTATTATTAACCTACTATGACATACTACAAAACAATTATTTTTACTTTTACATATTTAAAATAATTTGTGTTGCGTGCTATAAAAAAATGCATATTACTTGGTGTTTATTCCAACAGTGGACACACTAACAAAGGCATCAGTCTGGTATTTTATGATTTGCTGGTGACGAGGAGGTTAAGGTTCAAATCCCAGCTGGGTGTATTGAAATGTATTTTCCTTAAGATTTCCTTCTATCTCTCCACACGAATGTTGGTAAATTTCCTTTAAAATTCTACCACCCCTCAGACCATAGAGGGGACACCTAAATGTTGTATTTTGTGTGTTTGCGCTTTTTTTTTTTAGTTTCTTTTGTTTTCTTATTAAAATGCACAGCAGTTTGATTTTTGTTTCCCTTGCACTACACCCCCCGACCTAATGTGACCCAGTTTCCTATCTCTTGACAGTTTTGGATGAAGTTGGGGCAAGAGGGGGCGAGGCCCCTGCTGGAAACATGGTGCTCAAGACTAGGAGTCTCCCTGCTTGGGTGAGGTCAAAGTCAAGACCCCTTTCGACAGAGGATGATCTGGCGGAGTTGTACGCTAAGGTTTGTGAACCACACCAAGATACATATTGGGTAGATTTAAATTAATCAAGTGTAAGCAACATCAGTGGACACATGGTCTAGTGTGTCACTCTTGCAGTAGACCGAATTGTTGGTAAAGGGTAGATCGGGGTTTTGAATCCCAGTCAAGTGTTTTTTCTTAAATGGTTTCCCACTCTTCTTTCACACATATATGGTTATAATTTACTAAAAAATTATACTTTCTTCATCCCTATAACATTAGTGTAATTAATGTATGCCTGTAACCCATGAGGGGACTTGGCAGAATAAAAAAAAGTAGTTTAATAGGCAACCAAGAATAGCTCTTCGCAAAATTATTATGAATGATGGTAAATTGTAAAGGATATAAGCTCAGCTTAACTCTCTGAAGGGTCACTGGTCTTGAAAATCTAGTAATACAAACTTTCTTCAAGCTTTCACTGCTTGCAGCCATCTGTGGCAATGAAGGCTTGAAGATTATAACAAACCCAAATATGATATAAATATTCCATTGATTAATTTGACATCTGCAATGTTAGGCACACAAACTAAATGTCAGGCTCATCTGGACTGGTTCGCTAGTGGCGGTAAGGTCAGGGTTCATATACTGGTATTGTGCACTTTGGCTCATTTTTCAAAATGGTTTCCTATTCTTTATCTGATCCAATAGCAATTACATTTCTTCTAAAATATAACTTCCTTATGTCTACCTTAATAGTGTAGTTAGAATGTGTACAAACCCAGAGGGTAGAAAGACATTATGTAAAAAATAATAATTAACTGACTCGCATTTATTGATACCCAGGCTAGATCTAAAGTGATTGTAATAATTAACTGACTCACATTTATCGATACTCAGGCTAGTTCTAAAGTGATTGTAATAATTAGCTGACTCACTCTAGTTCTAAAGTGATTGTAATAATTAACTGACTCACATTTATCGATACCCAGGCTAGTTCTAAAGTGATTGTAATAATTAACTGATTCACATTTATCGATGCCCAGGCTAGATCTAAAGTGAATGTAATAATTAACTGACTCGCATTTATCGATACCCAGGCTAGTTCTAAAGTGATTGTAATAATTAACTGACTCACATTTATCGATACCCAGGCTAGTTCTAAAGTGATTGTAATAATTAACTGACTCGCATTTATCGATACCCAGGCTAGTTCTAAAGTGATTGTAATAATTAACTGACTCGCATTTATCGATACCCATGCTAGTTCTAAAGTGATTGTAATAATTAACTGACTCACATTTATCGATACTCAGGCTAGTTCTAAAGTGATTGTAATAATTAACTGACTCGCATTTATCGATACCCAGGCTATTCTAAAGTGATTGTAATAATTAACTGACTCGCATTTATAAATATCCAGGCTAGATCTAAAGTGACTGGCAAGTTGGGATTTGAATCTCAGCCAGGTGTATGTAGGGGTTTTTTTCACTCTAATTTTACCTTCCTCATCCCATAAGTGCAAATATGCAGATATCCCACATGGATATTTAGATGCAATGCAAAAATATTAATTTACAACCAAGCCAATTTGGGCTATCGGGTGTGAGTATGCAACAAATAAATTGTGCATGGGCTGAAATATGTCTCTTTTGCTTTGGGGGTTTCTTTGGATCAAAGTAGACCAGTAGTAGTACTCTACTAGACATTAAACTAGATATTACCTGCTTTGGTGGCCGCATGGTCTTAGGTACCATTCTTTTGTTGGATTAGACTGCCTATGACAGGGAGATTGAGGTTCGAATCTTGGTCGGCTGTACTGAGAGTGATTTTTCAAAAATGGTTTTCCACTTTCCCTCCACACAAATACGGGTACATTTCCACTAACTTCAACATTCCTCATCCCTAACTCATTAGTACATATGCGTATAACATGGACATGTAGTAAGACGCTTCGAAAAAAAATGTCAATATTAGGACTATGACAATCAGTTACTTTGAAAAGTAGTGGCTCAAATCAAGATATCCCGGATAGGTGGATAACATAACTGAAAACTACTATCCTAGGTAATCCATACTCCCTCAATCTCATAATATACCTATAGTTATTCAGTAGAAATGGAACTATTTCTGCAAATAACGATTATTTTATTACATTTCAATAACCAAACAATTTGGTTCAATGTGCATGTGATCATCATCATCATCAACTTTTTCCAGCCTGTGACCGGGTCAGGTTAATAAAATGTACCTCCATCTTCCTCTACCCTACCATTCTTCTCTTCTCACTTGTAAACTTTGTTATCTGCTCCTCCCAACTCTTTCTTGGCCTATATTGCGGTCCTTTACCTACATATTCCATCTTTACCATTCTCTTTTGGTATTCTCTCCTTTACCATCCTCATTACATGACCATACCATATCAGTTTCACTTCCTCTATCTCATGTACTCCCACTCTTTTCAAGATTACTTCATTCTTAATCTTGTTTCTCCTCATGACAGCTAACATGCTTCTCACAGACTTCATTCCTATGGCCTCCTCTTTCCTAGATTCTCTTATATTCAATGTCCATATTTCTGCTGCATATGTGACTATGGCTACAAATTACTACCTAACTAGTACTCTCTTCTTCATTGCAGGTCTCTTCCTTCTGTCCTCTTTTTATTAGCTTTCCTCTTCTTCCACCCTTCACCTCAATCACTGTGCATGTAATGACATAAATACGTTGGGGTAGAAAACTATTATCATTCAATTTATTTCTGTTTTTTTTTTCCAGGTTAATTTCAGCAAAAAGCGAAAGAACCGAATGCGGAATGATGAAGCGGCTATTATTGCTCTGAGCAAGTCACGAAGTCAATATCTCCACAAAGACACCGACTCATTAGTTGACAATGAAGCCGTGATTGTGTACGATGAAAGAACAGCATTGTAAAGTTTAAAAAAAAAATTCAAGCAAAGGACCGATTATTTCTATAATATGTGATATTCAAGGCCTCATTAAAACGATCAAGATTTTTGAGTGTAGATGATTGTGAAAAACCATTTTATACAGTTTAGAAAGTTTTGTTGGCAAATTTAACCATATCAGATCTTTTATACATGAGGAATTAGAACTGTCATAGTTTATCAGCATATAAGTTGAGATAAGATTTCATGAAGAACAAAAGGCTTTTATAGAGGAGCAAAATCAATATAACACCTCGGCTTATATACTGGTAAATTTGGTACCAGTGCTCACATTATTACAGTAGTTATTGTACAGTACTTAGCTAGCAATCTTTCATTTTGAACAAAGAATTATTGTAATACAGTTGGTCATTTTATTATTAAAATGTTAGTAAAAATAAAGTACTACACATTACTATTTTTTTATAGCCAGGGTTAAGATATTTGGTGACAATTAATGTGCCATCAGAATTAAAATAAGTTCACTCTTTATTGTGTCATAAATAGGACTGAGTTGGTTTTCCACTTAATAACCAAAATAGGTTTTGGTTTTTAATTATTTTATAATGTATACTAGATATAGATTGAATTCTATATTTCTTGAATCCAAATCTAAATTTTATTTTGACTCTTTAAGTTATTGAGTTTTAAAGATGTACACGTCAAAGTTAGCATACTAAAACGTAAATTCGCACATTTGAGCGTCTCATATCTAACACATAATCATATAGTCTAATATACACGCACATAAATATTATTAATAATTTTCAATACACAAATTATTTTGCATGGAACCAACAAAATATTGTAAAAATTATTGAAACAATGAAAATGATTGTACTTCAGTCCCTTTTTATCTACTGTCTGATGCTCAAATTGCTAGTGTACAGTTACCAAAGACTTACTGGTCTGAAATATATAGGTATTGTACTTTTAGTTTAAAAGAAGATTTTTCAGATTGTCCTGTCTTTTCACTTATAAATAATGATAATATATGTGCGTACATTTCCAAACAAAGCACACTAAGCTACACCAAGCTTATACATTTGGTTGCTAAATATTGGAGTGGTATTTTTTTTAACGCTCTAATATTGGTTAACGTAGTAGGATTACATGCAAAGTATTGTATCGAACATTTTTGTTCTATAATATAGATTTTAAATGTGTGAGGTATGCAAGAGATATTGATGTGTTGCTTGCTATGTGTGGAGGGTTTTATGGGAACACGCAAGAAGATTTTTAAAAAAAACTACATACAGTAAGGCCCTGCTCATATAGTTTGGTTCCAGAGCCGCACTGTAAAGCTAAACATAGCCTTTTTTAACTTTCGAATGCATATAAAATCCTAATAACATGTTTAAACTATCATAGATAAAGTTCTCAAGAGAACTAGGCCTAAAAATCATCATTCAATAATTGAGAGCAAGAATCATTTGATAGTGCTCATCACTACTGTAAACAGAATGAATTACCGACAGAAAATGGCGGCCAAACCCATTCACTGAGTGTGTCATGCCGACTAGCCCCAGAAGAGAGACAAGTGCCGAACATAGTGAACATTTATATAATTAGAAACCCTCATATTAGCGGAACGCCATAAAGCAGTGCCCTACTGTAATGAGTTTTTGCAAAATATATTAAGCACCTATGTTACCATATTAATACATAGTTTGAATTTAATGATTAGATGCTTTTGATACTTTTTAATGAACATTCAGTTTACCCTAAAAGATAAGTTTTGCCATGACTGAATACACTATAGTCCTATCTTATATGATACATTATAGTGAAAATAAGCCAGTTAGGTTTGTTATATTTCTGGATAAAAGAAGAATACTTTAACACTCCATCTCAATCAAATCTAGCTCCCCTTAAGGTTGCAGTCAATTTTAATTGTTACACAAACAAAACTTTCCCCTCTAGCTACAAGCAATGTGGCAAACAAGTTCTCTATTTTTTGTTTTATACTGTTTCACGGGTCTAAATTTTATTGAGACAGAGTATACATTCATTGGTTAGATTAAAATTATAATGTAAGCTATGTTTTTTTCTATTTTATATTATTTATTTTTTTAGAAGAAAGAGAAAATCACAATTTCTTTCTTCCTAGGGTTAAGATACACATTAATTTCATAATTATTTACTAACAAAGGAAGAATGGCGCCAAACAGCCGTATTAAACTAAACAGTAAAAGGAGGATAGAAGGTCAAGGCCTACACACTTATCAGAAAACTGTAGACCTCAAAGTTCACAGTCAAAACAAAATTGTGGGTTTTAATTGTGAGCTTTGAGGCCTAGTTATCTGATATGTGTATAGGTCTTGCCTTTCTATCCTACTTTCAATGTTTAATTTAATAATTATTTATTAATGATTTTTTTAAACATATTTCATAAAACAAATTGCCAGTCGGCAACTCAAAGTGAAATGTGCCTGGAAGATGATAATATAGCACAAATATTCCGACGCTCTTAATAATGAGAGCAAGATGGATACTGTAAGTGCACTTCATAGGTGTGTCTAGACTTGTAGCAAATGTAGAGAGCTTTAATAACGAGATCAGGTCTGTGGCCTTGTGTGGGAAGTAATAAATATAAAAATATTGAATGGGAAATAGAGAAATTATATTTTTTTTAAAATGAATCATTTGAAAAAACAAATATTCACTACATTATTGAAAATATGCTCTTAAACAAAGTAATATAAAGGAACATTATGAGGGGGAATCTTAAGTGGATGCACCAATATTAACAAGGAGATAGAAAATCACAATGGGTGAGTGGTGGGGAATCTCCCCAGTCACCCTACTGTTAAGTGCCAATTAGCCAAATTTACGGTGAAGTCCATTCACATTAGCTTTGCCTTTTTTTTTTCTTTTTTTTTCAGTTGAAAAATTACTAAACCTAGGTGCATATTAATTCCATCTCACTGGCATTTTATGTGAATTTAACAAGTGACGAAACACATTTTCCATGCGGATTAATACCAAACTTTGTTTTATTTTTTATTTTCTAATGTTAAAAAAGTGGCCCAATTTACCATGAACAAACTCGAATAGAGTTTAGGTATTTTATTTGAAGGAACATTTATCTATTACAAACACAATCTAGTTAAATGTTTTTGTTTTTTTTGGCCAAAGTGGAGTTTTTGGCAGTGCATTTATGTTTTGGGTTAACTATTTTACTCTCTGCAGCAGGTTAAAATGATCCCTCTCGGTTGCCTTACTTCATAAACATATCATTGAGTGAAAAACAATCAGAACATTTTTATAACTTATTTCTATATAACTATATAGTCAAAGTACCGTCATGTAACAGTATAATTATCTTAAGTCATGAGCCTTATAAACTACAAAATAAAATAATTGGGAAAAAAATAATTCACTGAAAAATATTAACAATAAAACATTGGCTGCACATTTTAAGCATAAGGCCACAGAACATTTTTCTCACCAAAATTCTAGTCATTTGAATGAAGTTATTGTGTAAATAAATTTGAATGAAGTTATTGTGTAAATAGTTGTAAGTTATTAATTACACTTTGTTAAATTTCTGTTTCTTCAGTGTTTTTTTAATCACAAATGTAATATATAATTTAAGAAGATTAAATTATATAAAGATAATAATTACAATTTTATGATTAAGGTTTTACTGTTTTGTGTGAGCAAGAAGTTATATACAATGAATTAATAAAGTAAATCTAGTGTTATGATTTAATAAATACTGGTTTTTTATTTAATAGAGTGAAAAGAGGTTTTCCTTATAGAGTTATAGCATATATATATATATATATTCATACCCAATGTCTATTTCCTGTGTTTGTCCTTAATATTATTCCTTTTACATGATCCTAAGTGTCCTATCATTCTTAATTTTTATTTTCTTATTTTTTTCCCTCTTCATGGCAGTTGCATTGCATTGCACATTTCACATTCCCTGCTGATGAGTTCTGATAGAATGAAACTTAGGTTGGGGAGTTGGTGGTAACGATCGATTTTCTTCAAGAGGCAGTCATTATTTGTTTTAGTCCAGGCAAATTAGAAAAAAGAATGGAAAAAATTCCAACAGAGATAAAAATTGGTAGATATCACCCGTATGGTATTTAAAACAACATACTAAAAGTCCCTGACAATCCGAGTTGTGCTCCGGCCGCCATATTGGAAAATGGCGGATGAACGGTGAGGTTTGATCATAGCTGCTACGGCAATTTTTCTCACTATTTTTTTAATCAAATTTGCCTGGTCTTGATAGAATTTTTACACTTTTATTTCGTGACTTGTAACGAATAAACTCAAACATATGTACATATAGATATAAAATGGTATATACTTTTTAAAAATTGATATAATATGACAATTGAGATAAACATATATGATTGAGAGAACTAAACATATATCACAATTGAGAGAAAGATACCTAATATGACAATTGAGATAAATAAAACTTAATACATACTGTGGACAATAATGACATATTGTCATTTTTTTTAAATGGTTATAATCTTATTCTGAATCAAGTTCTTGTGAATAACATTCGTTGTCATGTGCGAGACAATTTTTTTTAGCAATATTATTATTTTCAGCATGGAGATGTGCATCTTCCTCTTCTTCATCTGTGTCTTCACTTTCTATGTCATTGTATATTTCATAGTTAGAACACTCGCCACCACAACATACACCACAAAGTTGGGAACACTTTAGTCCAGCCCGCCGACAACCACATGCCTTTCCACATTCCTTCTTGCAATTACACGATACCAGTTTCAGTAAAGATGTGGGAGCTGGGACCAAATCAGTTGTCACAGGCATCAAGAAACCGTTTTGCATCTTCCAACCCCAGTCAGTTGGATTCAGTTCTATTCCATACCATAACTGAACTTGGTGATAAACTCTCATTGAGTGCTGTTTTGCTGCTGCACCAGTTGGGGGTAAAGCAGCCAAATGTATTGGCTTCTGTATTGGACAACTAACTACAGTTCTAGTGAATTTATAATGTTGTAATAAATCCAAAGACTTGATGCTGGTTGGTGAGCCATACACACACAGCAGAAACTGTTCTCCTGCAGCTGTTACTGCACTAACTGTTTGATCTTGTTTATTGAATATCCAAACTATCTTCATTAACAATTCATTATTATTTAACATTGTAAATGCCTTCTTCTTTCCTTGTCGATATAAAGCAGAGGTTGTGTCGCAACCTGTCGCTGCATGGAAGAACAATATAGAACTACACATTTCTGCTCCAAGTTTTTGCTAGAGTTGTTGTGAGCTTATACAACTTCTTTGGAATATTACCTCGTCCAGGTTTCACAAAGTATATATTTACATTCTTATCAGCAAGTACAATTAACAGCAAAATTAAGTCAATATCGTTTCCAACCAATACAACATTTGAATCAGTGTAAGGTAGATCTACGGCAATGGTGATGATCAATCTGTCCGTGTCTGCTAAGGCTTGCTTTACCTGAATTCCCACACTTTCCAGATAATGTGATAAAGACTCAATGAATCTTGCTTTATTACTACTGTTGGCTAAGAACTTCTCTTGAGTTGTGCTCGTTATCATTTCTCGCGAAAATTTAACATCTGCAGAATATCTATACCTATACCTATCCTTGAACGACGATTTCGCTCTTCTGATTTATGTACATATTGGGGAGTTGTACCCATCGAAGACAACAACAGTGTTAGCACCATAATGATTTAAGATGTATGATGCGTAGGTTGCATACAAGTCATTATAAGTTGTTTGACGGGGCCAAATAATTTGATGCAGTATATGACTACCATTGAAACATATGTGAATGTTTCCTCCGAAAGTGTAATTTCACATGGAACAAGTTTTTCCAGAACTTCATATAAAACTGATATTTTACATTTCCGCATCACAGTGGAATCATCAAATAATAAAAGTGGTTGTGGCGCTAACTCATACTGAAAACATGCTGATAGATCTTGTGTGTCTACTGCGCATATAATGTGACTAAACAAGTGCATCGTGTTCACAGGTATGATTTCATTATGCATCCTAATACTACAGACAACAGCAGACAAAGGTTTTACTCTGTTGGTACGTTTTAACTTTACATCTGCAAAATTGCTGTTTTTCATTGCATCTGCTCCAAGATAAACTGCTGTGTCACAATTTATTTTTTCGTCACCAACAATATCAGTAGCAATAGACACAAGTTCGCCTGTTTCTCTAAAAGGTGGATGTTCTTGAAACCATGCCACAAGCTTCTTAACATCCTTATCATCTCTTGCCTGGCGTGATGGTCTTAGTTCAACGTGTTGCTCTTCGCAGACATAAAATTTTCCGCAAAATTCTTCAATTGCGTTTGATACGTATGTAGCTGCTGGCATTCCTTGAACCCATTTCGTCAGCACACTATCGCTCACTCCACGACCATGTGTGAGGCCACCTGATGTTTTCATAGTGCGCATAAGGACCTGTTCAATGGTCATGTCAGTCCATACCCCTGACCAAAACTTGTTTGACCACCTGACAGTGAAAAATCCTTTGTATGTGAACTTATCGTACTCTTCTGGGGACATCATTGTGTGTAAGTAGATATGTGCTGACAGTGCATATGCAAGGTGACCGGCAGCATGGAAGTGTGGTAGCGTTTTCTTCACATACTCGATATGTAACTCCCACTGACCTGATCTTTCGGCTCGAATAAAATGACGAATCAACTAAACTTGTATGAAATACTGAACCCACAGTTATAAGTACGACTGTTTTACGCATTAGAGTTCATGAGTACATTAAGTTTCTCAGACAATGTATTAACAGTTTCATTGCTCTTTATATCAACAGTAGATGCATTCGAAGTCATAAGTAACTGGTGAAGTTCGAGTATGTCTTGATTGTTCTTATCAGTGGAATACATGTTTTCAAAGAGAACACATGATAATGCTAACTGTGTGATAAAGTGTGCTTGTAATGTTCGTGAGTATGAATGTCCAGAAATAATTTTTTCAACAGAATTTGAAGCATATATTACTAACAAGCTTCTTCCAATCCGCTTCCCCTCATCACGTATCCTATCGCTCCCATATGCGACATAAGCATGTGGAATCCACCTAGACGAAGGATAACTGACGACAGATCTCCGTTATCTAGAGAAGCCGCAACAATTTCAGAGGCTTTCAGATATAGAGGTTGGTCGAAAGTAACAATACATGCATTTTGACCATGTTTCATGAATTCTTCAACTGCGAACATAAGGGATGAGTATAATGGTGAAATGGTTGGTTAAATCACAAAAAATTATCTTATTAAAGTATTGGAAATTTTATTATTATTATTATTATTAGCACCGCGTCTTACTACCCGTTCGGGTTATACGCACTTACGCTAATGTGTAATGGTAGGGTGATTGTGAGATGAAATGGAGGACCTACAGTTTAACGTGGAATCCGAACCACGGTGGAGGCTTGGCATTCCTCACATTCACAAGATGTCTTGTCAGAGGTGAAGGAAGGGTTTGGTAATCAGATAAATCTTTGCCGGGACCGAGGATTGAACCCTGGCCGCCAGCATAGAAGTCTGACACCTTACTCCTAGACCACCAGGTCACCGGAAATTTTATTCTTTAATCATGGTGTCTACTAAACTTGACCAATGAAATCCCNCCCCCCCTACTCCCTCATTTTTCTATATTTTTTTTTATAGTAATAATAAGTTTTAAAATTTGAATTAAAATTGTTTAATAAGAATTAAAAATATATTACACAGCTACAAGCAAAAAAAATTACATAATTTACTGATTATTGTATTTCGTATTTTGAGTAAAATATCATTTTCCCGGATTTTTATTGTGATTTACCAAATTCCCGACTTATTCACGTTTTTTCCCGATCACTTCATATTCCCGGCTAATTCCCGTTTTCCCTGATTTTCCCGGATGGTAGACACCCTGTTTAATTTATGTCTGAACACATTTTCGGCTCAGCCTTCGCCATTTTCAGTTAATAAAGCAACTATGATCAAACATCACCATTCATCTGCCATTTTCAATATGGCGGCTGGAGCAAAACTCAGATTGTCAGGGACTTTTAGTATGTTGTTTGAAATACCATACTGGTGATATCCTCCAATTTTTATCTCTGTTGGAATTTTTTCCATTCTTTTATGAAATTTTGCCTAATTTTACTGACTATTTGTCTAGTGGCCACATTGTAAAGTGTGAACTCTGTTTTTCTTTCATTCTAAAAACCATATTGTGTTTGTTCCTTCTACATGTTTCTATACACCTTTCCTTTAACTTCTTTGAAATATATTATATATGATTTTTTTATTTGATAACTTAACTAATCATATCGGTCCCATGATTTTACTGATTAGTGAAATATTGTAAAAAATAATTGACATAAAAAGTTTAAAATAATTAATTTTGTGGCCACAAAACTTCGCGAAGTAATAATTCACACAATAAATTGTATGTGTCTCTGTACTAAACTAAACATGCTACAAAATTGCAATGTAATATAATAATTATTTTGCATTTACTTTGCTTATATACCATAAAAAGCGATTGCCTAATTAGGTCATTCATAAATTATTTTGTTTGCTAGTCAAAAATTGAATATGTTAGTTATATAATTAAAATGTTTTAAAAATAGAATTAGTTTCAGACAGCATTATTTTATAAAGCTTTTTTGTTATGTTTGAAAATTGGAGGAAAAAAAACAAGACAAAATAACATGGTGAAGTTTCCTTTAATTCTATTGAAATTAATGAAAAAAAACCATGTGACTACTGAATGTGTTTACAACATGAGTATGTTAGTTCTGATTAGCTGTAAAAACATGTTCAGCTAAAAGGTGATCAAACCCCCATACCTTAAAAGCCAATCACTCACATAGCTCTGACAAAGTTCATGCCAAGCATTAATTTTATTAATTACCAACAGGCTTTAAGATATCTACTTAAGAAACGTTACAATCTCTTTAGTATGTCTAGTAATTTATATAAGCCATAGTATATACACCATCAGTGGTAACATGGTCTAACATTGTAATGGTGTTACACATTACAAGGTTACAATAAAGTATTTGAATGTAACACTTACCCCCGCGCCCACGAGGTCCCACACAACCATGTTTCTACACCACCTACATGTCGCCCTCTCGGACATCAACATTAGACTGATGAGAGTCCCAATGTCTCGCGCCACCGCAGTGGAGTCACATCTAAGAAATGATGGAAGGAATCAGATTCATATTCCTTCTCCGAGATTGTTCTATGGTCAACTAGACTAGACTTTAATCATCCAGTCAGTTCAAGTGTCATGTGTTTCCTTCCCCCTTCCTCCTGACCATCCGTCGATTCCATCTCTTGGGCCACATGGCCATGCTTTTGTGCTATATATTTCCATGTTTAATCGATGATGGTACTGATTATATCACGGACTAAAGCAAGATAAGCGACGCTATCTGGGCAGATGTAGTCTGCACATTTTTCTAAATTTATTTTTGGCTCAAATACTTTCCCTTTCCAAAATTAACTTTTCAGACAGTAAATATGTAGGCTTATCTATTATAAATTTTGGCTTTGAGTTTGGGAAATTTTCTTTAAATTTAATTATGAGGGTATTGTGCAGCCATTCTCACTTTTGTTTTAAGCCATTACGGGTAAAAGTTTCTATCGAACTTAAAAGTAAATGTAGTTGACTGTTTTGCCACCTGGTGGCATGCTCTTCATTTATTCATGATGATATTGACTTGCCATCTAGTTTGCTTATTTTACTGTGCACAAATGGTGTTGTTCAGATAAGATTTGTTCTTCCTTTTAAATCGTTTTCTGCCTGCTAGACTTGCTAGTGTTTCTCTTCTTAATAGCTAGACCTATTGGATTAGTATTTTATATTGTTATTATTCTTTTTGAGGTCACATTAAAATTAATTTAAATATATTACTTCCATGAAATGGATGGTTCACAAGATTAGGGCCTGTTAACATTCAATCATTTGCTGAGTATGTGGAAATATCCCGAGTTTGCCCTAGCATCGCTAGATGACATTAATATTTAATAATTTATTTCAAGGTTCTTTACCTGCATTGGTATTGAGATTTAAACTATTGGTAGCTTAGTCAATATATTGTAATTTTATCTTTACGCTTGTTGATAAGTAAATGAGTATAATTTCCAATCCTAACATCAGCATTTGGCCGTTTCTTATTATCTACTCCCACTTTACTTATGCTTTTGTACTATATATATATATATATAACCTGTTTTCCTTCAACTATTATTTCCTTTGAGAAGATTTAGGGCTTGGGGTTACAACATTTACTCTCATATTGGATTGGGAGTAACTGGGCAGGGCAGGGCGATACGGGTTTGAATCTTGGTAGAATGAAATGCGAGTGGATCCAAATCTTGATAGAATGGATTGCAAGTGATGGGGGTTTAAATATTAGGTAGACTGGATTGTGAGTGATGGGGGTTCGAATCTTAGGTAGACTGGATTGTGAGTGACAGGGTAGTGGGCTGAGTCCAAATCTTGATAGACTGTATTGCAAGTGATGAGGAAATGAGGGTTTAAACCTTTATTTGGTGTAATGAGGATTTTCTTTTTCTAAATAGTTTCCCACTCTCCCTTCACACAAATATGGATACATTTTTTCTAAAAATTCTATCTTATTCATTAATGTAGGCATATATATCCCAAGCAAGTACTAGATGTAATGAAAAGATAGGTTGGTAAAATCATAATATATTTTATATAAAGTGTATTACAAAAGTACAATAAGGAATATAAATATTAAGAATATTTCATTGAAAAAAAAAAATTAAATTACTTTAAAATTTATTTGTCTATTATCACATTACTGAGCTGAACATTGAGGAGACCAGGATTCACTGTTCAAATTTTTTTTACCAAATAGTTTCCATTTTACCACACAAATTATTATTTTTCTCTAATTATACCTTTCTCCTCCCTAACCTAACAGTGTTCATCTGTGGATAACCCAGAGGGACAGTAAGAAGGAAAGCACAACACAAACAAAAGAAAATGCCTAGTGACAATATTATATTATTGAAAATAAACATATAAGAAAAACTTGAACTGTTAGACTGATTGGTATAGGTCAATTTAAAAGTAAAAATATAAACTAAATTCAAACAGAATGCAGGTTGTGGTGGTTACTTCTTATAGGTGTGTTTCTTTCTATTTTTGATAAAATATATTTTCAGAAATATTCCTTGTGAAATTGTGTGAAAAGGAATGATAAAAGAATGAAGTAGGAGGTTTAGGCTTACCTGTGTGTGTATCATGATCTAATTCTAATAGACTTCCTTCTAAAACACTTATATTTACAAAGTTTTATATAAGAAAAAGAATCACAAATATAACATATAACACATATATACAACTCATTTTCCGTCCATCATAGCAAAAGAAAAGTAATGCATTGGCTTTGTAATAATCTCTCACACATTGTTCGTAGCTTATAAACATGCAAAACGTTTCAAACTCATACATTTCTTGGAACAAAAATACACATCGACAGGCGCGGCGTGGATTGATTCGTTACACTTTTGGATGGAGGACGCTATCGTTTCCAGTGAAATACCTATCTGAGTCTTGAAGTAAGTCTTGAAGCAAGGAGTGTTGCACACGCAAAATTTGGGATCATTAAGATAATCTATCAGGACCGTGGGGATCAACTCTGGTGAATAATGTACTCTGTAAAAATAACAAAAGGTATTTTTAGAGAACATGAACAATTGTGGAAAAGATGAGTTCCATTATATTTCCCTTATAAGGCAAAGCCAAAAAACTTGCCCTGAAGTTAGTAGGTTTACCTTGCCCGATTCTACAATATTGTAAGGTAGTGTCATAATTTAATCAATAAAGGTACAGTAAGTATGGCTATATTTCAGATTGAACATAATGTAGCCTGAATTATATTATATATTTTATCATACTAATAGTAAACAGAAAATTTATTTGAGGACTGTGAGTATTTATGATCTACTATAGTTTACTAAGTATTAAATATAACTGGCCCTAGCCGCAACTGGAGTGCAAATATCAAAAAAGATCATTTATCTGAATTAATTCCTGCTTAGTCTATAATAAAAAAGACACAAAGAAAAATATGGCAAGATTAGAAAGTCTATTAACAAGAGCTAGATAAAAAATTACATAGCTAATAAAACAATAATGCCCAGTGATCTATCTATTCAATTAAGCAGAAGTATTGGTAATATTTATCTAAAATGTTATCAATAGACTTTGGAAAACAAAAGTGTTTACATACTTTGTTCTGATGACAGTTCTGGCGGCACACTCTAGTAAAGAAGGGACCCCAAAATGCTCCACATCAAGTGGCCAAGGCTGGCTCTTGAAAGCCATCAAATTGTTGTGTGATATGTCGAGCATATCTAATTTAAATCTTATCATGCTCTCAGGAAAAACACTGATATTGTTGTTTGATAAATCTAGGTACCTAAAAACAAAAGTTAAGTTTGAGAAATTTGGCATGAACATTACATTAATAGGTAAAAATTGACCTCAAAATAAAGATCACTACAGTTCGTTTGAATATAGGGGTAAAGCCTTCTATTCTGTTTGAAAATTTAATGTACACTACACAATTGTAACCTAAAATGTTGCCTTATTTATAAAATACTTTGAGCCAGTTACATAGACTTATTTGTAATATACAAAATGATAGAATATTAGGAAAATGGTAGAGCACAAATAAAAGTAAATACATTAACACATCCTATTTAGTCTAACTACTATTACTTCCTGAGGAAGATGCTATAATAGCATCGAAATATCAAAGTGTGTGTAAATATGTGTTAAGTGTTTTTACTTTTATTTGTGCTCTGCCATTTTCCTAATATTATATCATTTTATTTATGCCTCAAGTGCAATGCCATACTAAATACAAGATTACACCTACCTAAACTCGAATGGTATGGGCCAATTTCACAAATGAAACTGGCCCATACCATTCCGGTCTAGGTAGGCGTCATCCTGAATTCAGTATAGCAGTGCACATGAGGCATACTAAGTCTGACCATGAAATTGGCCCTATAAGTTGGAAGTAATATACCTTCATTATTACTTAAAAATAAAGTGAAAGTAAAGTACAGTAAAAAATATTGTTAAGACTGATGGCTTAAAGTGAAAGTAAAGTATGGTAAAAAATATTGTTAAGACTGATGGCTTAAAGTGAAAGTAAAGTACAGTAAAAAATATTGCTAAGACTGATGGCTTAAAGTGAAAGTAAAGTACAGTAAAAAATATTGCTAAGACTGATGGCTTAAAGTGAAAGTAAAGTACAGTAAAAAATATTGCTAAGACTGATGGCTTAAAGTGAAAGTAAAGTACAGTAAAAAATATTGCTAAGACTGATGGCTTAAAGTGAAAGTAAAGTACAGTAAAAAATATTGCTAAGACTGATGGCTTAAAGTGAAAGTAAAGTACAGTAAAAAATATTGCTAAGACTGATGGCTTAAAGTGAAAGTAAAGTACAGTAAAAAATATTGCTAAGACTGATGGCTTAAAGTGAAAGTAAAGTACAGTAAAAAATATTGCTAAGACTGATGGCTTAAAGTGAAAGTAAAGTACAGTAAAAAATATTGCTAAGACTGATGGCTTAAAGTGAAAGTAAAGTACAGTAAAAAATATTGCTAAGACTGATGGCTTAAAGTGAAAGTAAAGTACAGTAAAAAATATTGCTAAGACTGATGGCTTAAAGTGAAAGTAAAGTACAGTAAAAAATATTGCTAAGACTGATGGCTTAAAGTGAAAGTAAAGTACAGTAAAAAATATTGCTAAGACTGATGGCTTAAAGTGAAAGTAAAGTACAGTAAAAAATATTGCTAAGACTGATGGCTTAAAGTGAAAGTAAAGTACAGTAAAAAATATTGCTAAGACTGATGGCTTAAAGTGAAAGTAAAGTACAGTAAAAAATATTGCTAAGACTGATGGCTTAAAGTGAAAGTAAAGTACAGTAAAAAATATTGCTAAGACTGATGGCTTAAAGTGAAAGTAAAGTATAGAAAAAATATTGTTAAGACTGATGGCTACGTTTGAAAAAGTGCTCAGCGAGGAATTCAAATCAATTCTCTATCAACCTAAGTATACCAGGACTTGTCATAGGTACAACAATGCTCGAGAGCAATGATAGGATTCCACAGTTAATAGAGTGCACTATTGAAATCATCGGTGACTTTTGTAAGAGATTATAATATAGCAGGAAGGAAGTCAAACCAACATTTTTATCTGATTTTGAACTTGTTCTTTCTATTTCTTAGTTAAGTCCCAGTTCTGGTCATTTAAAATTTATAATTACTTGTAGTTACAACTAATGAATAGAAAAAGTTATTTAAAACTAATTTACAACAAAATGTCTAACTACACATTCGGGTTATACGTACTTACGCTAATGTGTAATGGTAGGGTGATTGTGAGATGAAATGAAGGACCTACAGTTTAAAGTGGAATTCAAACCACAGTGGAGGCCTGGCATTCCCCACATTCACTAAGTTGTGATTAATACACGTCTTGTCAGAGGCGAAGGAAGGGTTTGTCAATCAGATAAATCTGTGCCGGGACCGAGGATTGAACCCCAGACCCCCATTTTATATATAAAAAAGGACTATCATAAACAGAAAATAGATAATTGCACAGATTATATACAAACCACAATGTCATTTGAACAGGATATATTTATTTATTTTTGTTTATCACAACTTACAAGATCAAGATTTTATAGTAATTGAACTTGATGAAAATAAAGAAAAGAGAAAATAAACTAATAAGTCTAAATTTAACTTATAGGGAAAGAGGAAGAATGTTGGACAAATCCAATGTACAAAAGTGACATATTTCTTTATTTTCTGTCTTCTATAGCAGACATAGTTTATTTTGTTATTTTTATAGTGTGTTACTACCCATTCAAGTTATATGCTTATGTACTAATTATGCTGATGGTTTTAGGGATCAGGAAGATTATATTTTGAGGAAGTGTACCCAAATTTGTGTGGAAAACCACTCTCAGTACACCCGACCGAGATTCGAAACTCGATTTCACAGTCATCGGCAATCTAGTCAACCATAAGAGTAGTGCCTTAGACCATGCGGCCACTGAGTCGGGTTTTGGCATTGCTGCGCTAACCTTTATCACCCTATATCGCCTTTATACTATAGAAAACAAAAGAAAGGAAGAAGAGGTCACCTTTGTCCTTTGGATTTTACACACATGTTATAACAATATTGAATGTGGGGAATGCCAGGCCTCCACCATGGTTCGGATTCCACGTTAAACTGTAGGTCCTCCATTTCATCTCACAATCACCCTACCATTACACATTAGCATAAGTGTGTACAACCGGAAAGGGTAGTAAGATGCAGTGCTAATAATAATAATAATAATAATAATAATAATAATAATAATAATAATATAACAGTATTCTTGATATCAATCCAAATATTTTAAAATTTTAAATGTTAATATTTACTTAGTTTTTAGACACACCAAAATATGTACATGGGTCTGCTGAGTACAGTTATAATGTATATTTTTACTAGGGCTGTGCTGATTCCGATACTCGATTCCTCGATACTCATAGTATCGATTAGTATCCCAATAATCGATACTATACACCGATACCACTTTTAAGAGCTTTCATTACTTAATAAATAATAATATTTCTTATTGTAGGCCTACTAATTATTGTAAACGTTATTTTAGTCTGGTTGATTATTGTTATAATTTGTTTAAATAGCCTAATTGACTAGTTTTCATATTTTGACACATGGAAACAAATTAAATATTTTTCTTGTTATCTAGTTTCTATGCTTACAAAATGAGGATTTATTTAATGTCGTGTTGGAATGGTATTGAATAGGATATTGAGTATCAAGGAGATAAATTGATAGTATCAAGCATGGTATCAGAATCGAGAAAAGTAGGTATCGACCCACCACTAATTTTTACACAAATCAATTTAGAACCCTCCTAATTTTAATCTTGATGTATTTGTCATGCTTGAAGAAATTCTGCATTGGATTATTTTTCACCCCATCTGTACAAAGCAACCTGGATCGGACACATACTTAGGAGGAACTGTCTTCTGCATGTCGTCATAGAAGGTAATGTTGAATAGAAGAGGAGCTTAGGAATGAGGAGGATTCAAATACTGGATGACTTTAAGGAAAAAAGAAAATTGTGGGTGCTAAAGGAGGGGACAGAGGACAGGGCAGGGCGCATTGGTGGTCTAAGTACACTGACTAAAGGAATGGACCTGTCTTGAGACAGAGCACCTAATGTTGATGATAATATTAATGATAATAATATTAATACTAATAATATTTAACATTATTTTATTAATAAAAGTGGCTCACCTAAGTTTATGTAACTGTCCAATATTTGATGGCAGGCATTCAAGCTTATTGTGGCTGACATTCAATGTGACTAGAGATTTTAAACTAACTATAGCTCTGGGTAGTAACATCATCTGACAACAAAACCAAATACAATATTCATGGTTCAGTAATAAAGTGTGTTTCGCGCCAAGGTAATGTGACTCACCATTAAAACTAATCACTATGGCCCGGACCTATAAAATGACCTAAAAAATATGAACAAAAACTTATAATAAATTGTCATGACTAAATCAAAAACACACTTTACAAACATCAACTTTATAAATAATAGCAACACAACCCTTTCCAGCTTAGTTGTGTCCCACCAGGAATATGTATTTTACAACCATACAAGGAAAGAGGATACAAAGTTCACTGCCTAGATTTATTCTCAACCGACAGATGTGTGTTGAAAAAAATATGCATTTATAAAATATTGATAGTATTTAAAAATATAGGCTACTTGTTCAACATAATAAATGCCTTGAGATTACTAAAAAATTAGGCAGACCAAGAAAATTTAAAGTAAATTTCCAAAATGACCAAGAATGAAGTTTATGTGCTTATGAACATTGTATGTAATGAACCAAAAACAAGATGACATATCCTCAAAATCCGGGCCATGCTAGTCACATGAAGAAACATTAGCTAATAAGTAACAGTGATCTGTGTTACAACTCCCATAAGATGGCCGCCCTCGTGACACCCCCGAGCCATTCTATTTCTACTAAAAAACACCACTGCTTATTTCGAACCTTAGACCCCCTTCATGAATCTGATAAAAATCTTGGCAATTGCCATTACAACAGATGCAAAGAATCCAATCCCCTGACATCAACTTTTACACCTAATCCCTTCCTTGGAATTAAGTTGGTACCTGACAGACAAACAGAGAGGAACAAGAATTATGACAGAAGAAACCAAGGAAGAAAACTCGGAAAAAGACACTCTACTTTCAAATATACACCAATCACTCTAAATCAGGGGTTGTCTAAAGGTCGATCCCACAGCAATTTTTGGCCAATCTCGTAAGAAAACTAAATTGTCATGAAAAGGCAAGCTTACCTTTCATTATTCCACTATGGTACAGCTTATAAGATAGGGTCATAGTGTAATCCATCAAGGTAAGATTGCCACCTTTCAGGGTAAACGGCGTGTACATTTTATTTATTTAATATATTTTTTTATAAAGGGAGGGACATAATTATTAGAGGAAATATTGAATTTAAGGAATAAATACAAAATGTATAGAACAAAAGAATTAAGCGGCCCATCCATGTACGAGTCTTGGCTTGCGAGTCCGACTCGGCGAGCAGGATTCAGTCATATTTCACCAAACACGTTCTACCACTAGCACGAGTGAACTCCCAGCTTTGCTAAAATATTTCAGTACATACAATGAGTTTGTCGAAGCAAGTTGCAGCAGCAGTGATCATTTTAGACTAATGTGGCATGTTTGTTAGAACTTAAAATAAAAAGAGGAAAATGTGGATTAAGAACTGGTTGATACAAAGAAACAGAATCACACATTTAAACAAGGTTCCTACAGAAAATCACAAAAATAATTCCAGGACTTTTCAAGGATTTTCTACAATTCCTCCAGAGCAAGTGTATAAAACAATCTTGGCAAATGCACATAAGTACATAGTTTCTTTTATTTAATGCAGGATCCCAACTCCCCTACACCTCCACCTTTCCACACACAGTTTATTATTTTTTTAAATGTATTTCATGATGCAATTAGTTATTCATATGATTAAAACATAACATAAGCTCACTTGCAAATAATCCTTGGTGAAAAGTTGGTTTCCCCTTTCAAAGGGATGAATTAATAATGGTCAGGTGGATGTTGTGTCTGTTATTGATATTTGTTTATAAGTCATGTGCAGATATAATCAATGGGTTTAGAAAGTGCACATTAAGTGGACCAATTCTCACTGTTCACATTGTACATGATAGTTTGTTATGTAAATTACAAAACAAAAATAAGATTTATAAAAATGACAATAATACAACCTAGTTTTATATTAATGAATGATTCAGTAGCTTGATCATTTTTTTAAAGGGATTCAGACACTTTATGGATTCCCTGAGATATCTTGGAAATGTCACCTACTGACTTACTCCTGTTTCCCCCTGATTCATTGATCTGTTTAAAAAAAGGGGGTTGGGGGGAACAAAGAAATATCCAGGAAAAGATTGGAAAATATGAGATTCCATAACATTTCCAGGCCTGGAAACATATTTTAGCATTCCAGGTTTTCCATGACATGTTGGAACCCTGTTTAAATTTACTCAGCCTTATCAAAGATGATAGACCCGACGACTTCAAAAATTACTTCATAATGTCTGATGAGAATCTAAAGTATTTGCTCAGGGCTCATGAACGATTTGGATATGAAAGTCGACATGGTTCCACTGACTGACAAAATCACAATATCTGCAGTGTGGATGCCTAGCTTGTACCCTCCATACACGTACGAGCCAATAGCGAGATTGTGGTGAGCCAAGTCCAAATGACAGCCCTGGCGAGCTAAGCCAAACTTAGATTGTTTTATGCCAAGCCCAGCTCATGACACCCCCCCTCCCTCCACATACGAGTATAGGTAATTGAAAACCAAACTGGACTTGTATGTGGATGGGCCGCTTTAAAAGTAGAGTGGAGAAACGAGGGGTGGATTGTGGGACCTTTGACAAATGTGTCAGTCCATGTCAAGTGAGCCAATATTTTAACACTTTTAAACACTACACTCTTGTAATTTTTTCCAAATCTAGGTTACCTAATGTACCCTCACAGGAAGTCAGAATTGAACATTTTCAGATTTTTATCTAGAGCAGTTAAAAAAAACGCAATTTCCTGACATACAATTACAAAACAAATTATTACTCAGGCTAGAAATGAAATAGAAGAATTAATAAAAAAAAGGTAGCTTATTTTATAATTTTTCATAATTCTCATTTTCCTAGTGTCCAACTCGGTTTTAAATTCTGACTCTTTCAGAACTGGCTAATGTATATTAATTACTATTAACAAATTTACTGTAGTAAAATTCTAAGATACAAATTACTTCCCGGGAAGCTTAGGGATTGTGAATTTATATTTGAATAAATCTGTCCACCTGGGTCCCTTTTCTTCTGGTACTTTATTGAGGAAGAATGATAACGCAGTATCGCTTGGGGAGGTCTTTGATGGTTAAGTTGTGGAATACATCTGTTATCATTCACTTTATTACATTCATTAATAGGTTTAAAACTGTGATGAACCAAAACAAATTTATAAGTCTCGGTTCACAGTGGCCATTATCTCTCTCTGCCCGCATACGCAGACCCCTCTCTCTTGTTTCATTGTCTAGAGCAGCATGCTCAAAAAAAAATTATGATAATGGGCTATCACTTGCTGATGAGTATGATTGTCTTCCACGGATATCATTAGTTGAGATTATGGGTTCTTAGGTGACTGTAAAGACCAATCCTGGAGTTACAGACTCTCTCACAGTGTTGGCATACGTCATCTGCGTTAACCGCTGGTTGTTGAGGGTTGACTCTCCTATGATGTATTCGTTCTTTCCTGGCATTACGCTTGTCAGATTGGTGTCTTCGTTGTCATAGTTCAAAGTGTTGTTGGCCTTCGTGGACCGGCCGATTCCATTCCAAGCTAAGACGCGTGTGTGTGATATATTTTCACGTAGTAATGTTGTTGCACATCAACAATCACACAATCCTTGGCAGGCTCAGAACCTATGCCCAGTGGCATAGAGACTACAACAACTGGATATTCCATGACTGTGGCAGCCTTCATCCGCCTTCCCGGCCGTTAGAGCTGTACTAGTCGCTTTAACGCCCGGTCCACCATTGAGGACTTTATGTATTCTATGTCGTTGACCAATGTTGGTTCATCTGCCTTGAGGGATAGTTTCCCACCCTAAGGACATGAGAGTGTCCTAGCCTTCACCTGCTCCTCTGCCCTACAAGGGGGCCGTTGGCGTGTTAGAGAGAGACTCCTTATTCTGGAAATTATTCAGTCGTCAAAGTCTCGTCAGTTAAAAGCAGGGTACACCACGAGCAGGTGAGGTTGACATTTGAGTAGGAGATATTTTCGGCAGATTACTCAAACCCTTAGAACCCAAAAAAAGTTATACCAACAGTTACAATCTTATACTTTGTGGTCGGACTAGAGCTGTTCTAATAAATTCTTGGTAATGTAGGCCTAATGTATAATATAAACCTTAAACATATGTTAGTTACAACTACTCCTACACATGCTTACCAATATGTTAATACAGTTAATTAATGATAAGATCCTATAATTAACTAAAGTAGGATTCTGGCAGAAAGTAACTTATAAACAATACAAAGTTATTTTGCAGTCAACAGTGACAACATTTTACTAGATTATTAATGTTATTCCATAGATATTTAAATCAGGGCTGTAGAGTCAAAATCTTAGAAATTTTGGGTGGATTCGTAGTTGGTAAAAATTTACCAGCTCTGGCTTCAAAATAAAAAAGTATTATATTATAGCAACATAAGGTAACATTATTTAAGCCTTTATTATATAATTGCATAACTTTTTTTAGTCTTTTGGAGCAATATTTGTAATTTGGATTGACAAATTTATTTAAATATACATTCACAATGACAAAGAAGTTTACTATGAAGTCATCTGTTTTGGAGAATTTTAATGCAGTAAATTTGCTATTACTAATTAATATAATTTATCCATTTATGAAGTAGTCTGAGTCAGAGAGTAGAAACAGAAGAGTCCGAGTCGATGGCTTGGCATCCCGACTCCACAGCATTGATTGAAATTGTGATAACAGCAGATCCCATGAGACTTTACATGATAAAATATGTAAAATTAAATATTTCTTTCATGTTAAGAGACACCACACATGTGCATGCTCCAAGGCTAGAGCTCACACATTGCCTCATCTGCAAGTCAGCTTTCCATTTTACTGTATTGAGGATTAATCCTACGAGAGGAAAGGGTCATGTCCCGTTAACATTGTTAGGGCAATGCTCCAAATTATCTACCCGTTTGTAGACAGACCTTGTCAGTACAAATAAATATCAGTGATTGTTTTATTAACTTTTATAACATAAAAAGATATTTTTAAAATCATACTTTTGTGTTTTACCTTGTTAACACTCAAATCTAGTAGTCTGAGTGTCTTTGCTATGTGGGAACCATTCATCCAACGCCAGTCGAGAACATTTTCTCCCAGGCAATTATTTTCGAGGTGGAGAATCTTAAGGCACGGCATCATACCGAGGGCTTCCGGGAGGGATGTCAGCTTATTGTGAGACAGGTTCAACTCTTGTAGTTTTGAGAGGCGGAGGAGTCTCTCATCAAAGCGAGTTTGTGAAATACTGTTTATCTGGTTTCAATAAAAGGAGTGTTTTAGCAACACCTAGATAGATGAAATATATTTAATTAAATTGAAAGTATTTTTATTTAATGTTTTAAGAAGAAATGTGGGATGATATCAATGGTTGTAAAAGAAGCCTGTGCAAAGTTTCAAAATATACCAAATATCCAAATCTAGCCAAGATTTGTATTTGATTCAAAATTTTGAGTCTTAAATATTTTAAAGATTAGGATATATGTAATTAATATTTTTAATTCTTAAAGATCACAGATTCAGATTTGTTGGAATTTCATTCAAAATTCTAACCTAATGTCAAACTTTTGAATGATTTAACTTTTTATAGACTAACATAAATATATTAGTTATATTCATAGTGATTTAGTAAGGAGAATTATAATGATACTAATTAATTATTCAAGGAACACCCAATAAACAATAACAAAAGGATCTGATTATAAGTGAAAAGATATAATTTATATGAAATATAAGGAAAAAATTAAAGATAGAAAAAATTTTTGATTAGAGAAAACCATATTGAGATTATAAGAGTTTGAATAGTTAGGGATAGTAACAAGTCTGAATAATACATATTACATTATATAGGAGAAAAGATATACTGAATAAAATAATGGCAAACCTATAGCAAAAACTTTAACTTATAATTCTTATTAATGTATGTGAAATAAGTAGAACAAGAACATGTTAAATATGGAATTGGTTAAAATACAAAAAACATATTAAAATTAGACAATACATACAAATAAAAATCTCATATTCTAAGGTTACATGTTAATGAATAAAACATTACTAAGTAAGATATACAATTATAGTGAAAAAGTTAACATTAAGTTTAAAGGTAATATTAATAATTGTTAATTATTAATAATTAATTTTTCACTATAATTGTATATCTTACTTAGTAATGTTTTATTCATTAACATGTAACCTTAGAATATGAGATTTTTATTTGTATGTATTGTCTAATTTTAATATGTTTTTTGTATTTTAACCAATTCCATATTTAACATGTTCTTGTTCTACTTATTTCACATACATTAATAAGAATTATAAGTTAAAGTTTTTGCTATAGGTTTGCCATTATTTTATTCAGTATATCTTTTCTCCTATATAATGTAATATGTATTATTCAGACTTGTTACTATCCCTAACTATTCAAACTCTTATAATCTCAATATGGTTTTCTCTAATCAAAAATTTTTTCTATCTTTAATTTTTTCCTTATATTTCATATAAATTATATCTTTTCACTTATAATCAGATCCTTTTGTTATTGTTTATTGGGTGTTCCTTGAATAATTAATTAGTATTAACATAAATATGTTATATCAAAATATACACCCAACAGTTGTATCACAACAGTTCAGGTAAGTCATGTGGCAATAAATTATTTACTTACATTTTATTTTAGGAGATTAACTGACATTACTTGACTTGATCATAGAGACATGTCAATTGTGTAAAATTAATAATCCATTAATAGTAGTTTGATTTCTTAAATGTGCTATTTATAGCCTTAATTATTTAATTGGATTATCTAATGATATAATAATTTTGCCTTTAGTAGTAATTGATTCAAAATTATTCGATTTTAAATAATTTAATAATGAAATAAGCATATAACTCAAATGGATAAAACGCAGTGCTAAAGAAATAGTAAAAAACATTGAATATTTTATTTGGATTAAATTCATACATTTTACAAACCATGCCAGCATACTCAATTAGAAATCATTTTGAGTTAACCAGCAAGGATTTGGATTTGATTAGTAATAATTAAAGATCTTGGATTCGCAGAGGCTTATGTGTAAAATGCTAGTTGCTTTGATTCATTTCATTCCCTCGAATGATCCATTTAATGCAATCAGTTGAATTCTGAATGTGGCAGTTTGTGTTTGAAACTACACTATTAAGTATGATTGTTACAAGAATTCTCCCAAATGTAATCAAAACTAGTAGGTCTATGTATGTTTACAGTTAAAGTTGTGCATGATAACATTTCTTCTAAGCTTTATTTGTGTGATTGCACCTCCATCTTTGATAAATCATCACATAACAGTAGTGTCAGCATGGCCAAAGGCATTGCACAAGGACGCTGTATGCATGAAGGAAAGGGTTTGAGTCCCAGTTGGTAAAGGTTTTCCACATGTTATTAATCACTTTAGTTTTCCCCTCCCATTCCAATATAAGTGCATTTGTTTTATGTCAAGCTCCTCATACCAACTAATCATTTTAACATAGATCAACACTACTATCCTTTATTTAGGACATTTATGAATGAATAAGCATGAAAAATTATTAATTGATTGAATTGGTGAGTAAACATCAAAAACAAGAATGTGATTAGATTCAGTAGCGTCAGCAAAAGAGGCGACTAAAGCTTCATCTACAGAGTCCATAGTTATTCATCCATATAGGTAGGCTACCTATTACTTAAGTACCGACTTAATAGTTCTTAGAAAATGAAACGGCATCTACAGTCTGTATCGTCAATCACGTGACGATGTCAAACAAAGAGACAGGTCTGATTAAACTCTTTGAAAGAAAATTGTCTAGAGCAAGACGCAAGCGGACATAATCTGTGAAGCAGAGGTTAACAAAATATAAATGGAAAGTTTAGCCTACCAAAACGATGCCACTCTTTCTGAGAACTTGGTATTTCTCAGAAAACTGTTTTTGAAATGCCATGCTTCCCAGGAATTTTTAATTTTCAAAAAAATATTTCTGTGGGTGAAATTATTTCATTTTGTAATTTGTTCCCATAGAAAATAATGCTTTCGCTGCCATTGGTGCTTTCATTGTGATGTGTGTGCACATACTTACTTTGCTGTGATTGGTAGCCCTTAGTACTCCTATCGACTTGGCCTAGTGATTATAAAATTAGAGTTGAATCAACTTCTATGGCTGTCATAAGAATCCTGCAAGGCTTAAGGACTGATACTCTATAGAAAGGGCAATTAGTTAGTGTGAAATCAATTTCCTATGACCACTATGTACCTTACGCATAGGCCTATGGATTCTGTGGACAGGAGGTTTAGTTGACCTCTTCTAAGCTGTGTGATTTGATTTTGAGGTCATTGTAAGTCTTCAGAGTCATGATAAGGATTAAAAAGCGTAAATTGGAAAGTAAATTTAAGAGATGCTCATTTATTTCTTTGTTCGACGTGCATTTGAACCCTTTTATCTAAATTCCTTAGGGAGTGTTCAAGTATTATGTAAGCACCTTAGGAGGAAGGGGGTATAAGCTTTGCATATTTTTGCTGACAAGAGGGGAAGGGAGGTCAGAACAATGCTTACATAAGACAGAGAAAATGGACAAAATTGAGGGAGGGCGCATCACAATACGCTTGAACTTTGGGCAGCTTCGAGCAGCTAAACAAAGAAGAAGACGTGAAGAATCCTATAAAAGTAAGCCAAAGCTTGAGTGACCTAGACCCCCCC